>JAIUZE010025750.1:0-17015 GCA_022085475.1 Heliosperma pusillum | reverse complement strand
GGACCAGTTCTATTGGCCAAAGATGATGGGTGATGTTCAGTTTGTCCTCAGAAGGTGCTCAATATGCCAGCAGGCCAAGAGCTCTTTCCAGGCTGGGCCATAGACTCCACTACCTGTACCAAGTAAACCTTGGGAAGATGTGAGCATGGACTTCATTGTTGCACTACCCAGAACCCAGAGAGGTAAGGATTCTGTAATGGTTGTTGTTGACAGGTTTAGCAAGATGGCTCATTTTGTAGCATGCAAAAAGACTGGGGATGCTGCAAGTGTTGCTGAACTCTACTTGAAGGAGATTGTGAGGCTGCATGGGATTCCAAAGACAATAGTCTCAGACAGGGATACTAAATTCATGAGTTACTTTTGGAAGACCCTGTGGAGGCTCTTGAAGGCAAGGCTGTTGTTCAGTACTTCCCACCACCCTCAGACTGATGGCCAAACTGAGGTCACAAACAAGACACTAGGGACGATCCTAAGGTGCCTGGTTAGCAAATCTTTGAAGGATTGGGACCTGAAGCTAGCTCATGCTGAGTTTGCCTTCAACAGGGCACCCTCATTTGCAACATGTCACAGCCCATTTGAGGTTGTCTATGGGGTTAATCCACTTATGCCCCTAGAACTAGCTAACATACCAAGGGAGGAGATAAACTTTGATGCTAAGAAGAGGGTTGAACAGATGGTGAAGCTACATGAGGCAGTCAGGAGACAGATAGAGAAGGCAAATGAAAGGTACAAGAAGCAGTCCAAGACTCCTAAGACAAGGAAAGAGTTCATGCCAGGGGATCTGGTGTGGGTTCACTTAAGGAAGGAAATGTTCCAAGCTAGGAGGAAGAACAAGCTCATGCCTAGAGCTAATGGTCCATTTGAAATCATAGAGAGAATTGGTCCAAATGCTTATAGGGTTGATCTACCTGGAGACTATGGGGTTCATGGCACTTTCAATGTAGGGGATCTCAGCCCATACTATGGGGATTCTGAAGATGAGAAGGCTACAGGCTTGAGGACAAGCCCAGTTCAACCAGGGGAGGATGCAGCAGGAGCTGAGGGACAGGGCAGAGAAATGATCAGCCATGGGAACAAGGGGCAAGCCAAGGGGAGTCAAATGATAAGCACTGATAGCAAAGGGGGGTTCTTTGTTGATACTCAGGGTTCAGTCAGGGGGCATGGAATGGGTAGCCAGGGGGAGATCTTCAGACAAGGGAATGCTAGCCAAGACAAGGCCAAGATGAAGGGCCATGATAGCCAGGACACGAGCCAAGACATGATCAAACTCAGCCAAAGACAAGCCCACCAACACCAAAGCAAAAACCCACAAAATCAACCAACATGAGCCACTTTGGGAAGGCACAACTCCCACCACACCTTGAACCATCAATTGCCACCATGGCCAGCTAAAACGTTACCCACCTAGGGCCAAAAACGTCCTAGGGAACCAATCCCAGATCACACCACAACTACCCTAAAAATCCAAAACAAACCAGTCTACCAGAAAAGCATAAAGCATAAAGTCACTTTACCATTTCTAGCTAGACATTGAAAGACCATCTCCAAAAGTCTTCAATTGTCTTTCCTACTCTTAGAAACAATGCATAAGAACGTCAAGGAGCATTAATGAAGCTCGTCCACAAGCTCCAAAGCCATAAGATCAACAAGCAAACCAGCAGAAGCACATCACTGTCAATGTCTGCAACTTTTGTCTGTTTTAGCATTTTTCTTTTGTAATCCAGTCTGTATTTACTAGCCAGTATTTTTTTGTATTTCAGTATTTAATCTTGGCCCTTAGATGAGATTCTAGGGTTGTGTTAGACCAGCATTGAGGCTTATATAAAGGACCCTTGCTCTTTTGTAAAAGACAGTTATTGATTTGAATGAAAAATCTGAGAATTCTTCTCTTTTCCAAAATCTTTTCAACTTGTGCATTGCTGTAGTTGAGAGTCAGGCCTGGTGATACCCTGTGCTAAGCTATGGGTATTGATCAAAGTCTGTGGGCAAGTTCAAGCCTCCCTGTCCTCAGACTGTGGGTTGTTTGGCTTGTTGTTGGATTCAGGTCTGTTTCACCTGTGCTAGGCTGTGGTGAACAAGCTGGGCATGTCTAGTTTGTAGTCCATTTCCCTGTGTTGAGCTGTGGGAATTGGGTAGCATTCATATCCTTGTGTTTAGTTTGAGTCTGAGATTTATCTTGTGTCAATTCATACAAAACCCCTACAATATCATTGCAATATTTGATAACATGAGGATTAAAACTGCAGCAAATAAGGTGTCACCTAAGAAGACAACTAAAGACACACATGTAGTTGAAGAAGGTATCATAATTTTTATTTTTATTTCAATTTTGTTTTTTCCGTCATTGTTTCCTCATATTTGGTGGTTTTTTCCGTCAATTTTGATTTTTGCATCATTTTTTGCGAATATTTGGTGGTTTTTAATATGTGTCTTCATTTGTATCGTATTTTCACTGTCAAAGTGGTGAGAAACAGTAAGACGTCACAATCAAAGACTAAAGGGAAGAAGAAGGCTAAAGGGAAAAAGAAGGTGACCTTCAGTATTGGATACATGAAATGTTTACATCTGAAGTGGACACATGTTGTTGTTGAAATAATTACATGTTGGTGTTTTTCTGGTAACATGTAGTTGTTGTTGTTACATTTTGATGTTCTTCGGGTTACATGTTTGTGTTGTGCTAATTACATGAATGATTGTTATAATTTGTTCCCAATATTACATTAACTGTATATATCTGAAATGGAAACATGTTTTAGTATAAATGATGACATTTTTATGGTTGTTGCTCTGGTTACATGTTCTTATTGTTTTGGATACATGAAATATATACATCTAAAGTGGACACATGTTGTTGTTGAAATGATTACATGTTGGTGTTTTTCTAGTAACATGTTGGTTTTGTGCTAGTTACATGAACAATTGTTATAATGTGTTCCCAATATTACATGAAATGTATATATGTGAAATGGACACATCTTGTAGTTGAAATGATGACATTATGTTGTTATTGCCCCTGGCTACATGTTTTTGTTCTTCTCTGGTTACATGTTTGTGTTGGGCTAGTTACATGAATGATTTGTATAATTTGTTCCTAATATTAAATTAAATATTTACATATGAAATGGAAACATGTTGTAGTAGAATTGTACACTTCTGAAATGGACACATGTAGTTGTCGTGGTGGTTACATATTGGTGTTCTTCTAGTTACATGTATGTGTTGTGCTAGTTACACTAATGATTGTTGTAACTTGTTCCCAATATTAGATTAAATGTATATATCTGAAATGGACACATGTTGTAGTGAAAATGATGACATTGTGTTGTTGTTGCACTGTTTAAATGTTGTTGTTCTTCTGGTTACATGTTTGTGTTGTGCTAGTTACATGAATGATTTGTATAATTTGGTCCCAATATTACATTAAATGTATATATCTGAAAGAGACACATGTTGTGGTTGAAATAATGACGTTTTGTTGTTGTTGCTCTGGTTACATTAAATGTTGTTGCTGGTTACATTAAATGTATACAAATCATTCATCTAAGTAGCACAACACAAATATGTAATCTGAAGAACAACATTTAAACAGGGAAACAACAACAAAATGTCATCATTTCACTACAGCCTGTGAATGTTTCTTATACATCTCGTAGATAACTTCTCATTTTGATGCTTTCATCCCAACTAATGACTTTGAATAATGTGTACCTGCGAAAGTTGACAGGGTAACATTAGTACCAAAAATACAAATATTTTGTCGTTCTACGATAACATATTACGAGTAGTACATCAGGGGGAATAATGGTAACATATCATCTGCATAAGAAAATATATATTTAAGTTACAGAGTGACATTACGCCCAAATATAATGACATTTGAAAAGGGTACATTAGAAACAAAAGTACAAACATTTTTATGTTCTACGAAAACATATATATTACAAGGGTTACATTAGGGCAAACAATGGTAACATATCATCTGCACACAAAAATATATATTCAAATTACAGGGTGACATTCAAGTTACAGGGTGACAACAACAACAACAACAACAACAACAACAATGGCGCAACAACAGCAACCACAACAACAAAAAAAAATAATGACTCAACAACAACAACAAAAACAATTAGGCTAATAATGATAATAACGATAATAATAATACTGTTACCTTATGTATTTTTACATGTTACCATTTTAATCAAATCTAATCAAAACATAATCCAAAATGGTTATATACTTTGACTAATGTGGTTACATACATACTCTGACTAATATGGTTACATACTCTGCCTAATACGGTTACACATATTAACATGTTATCAATCGACCATGTTAGACAAAAAGATGATACTCCATTCTCTAAAACAATAGAAGCTTCATCCTCCATGTAGATGTTATAAAAACACAAATTCTCGTAGATGATGTAAAATGATTTTTGTATCAATTTGAACTAAGAAAAATCGTTCTTACAATTACCACACATAACATAGAGAAGCTTATTAATTTATATAATAAAAAATTAATATAGGTTACTTAATAAATGTAGAAATAAAAAATATGAATCTACACCAAATTTCATAATTATACAAACCTTCTTTCATGGCCGTTAATTGTTCATCGTCATTACCGTTCTTAGGGGATGTCTTATTCTCATCCACTCCATCCTCCATTATTCTTTTTCAAAAGTTTCAATAAAGATTGGTGATTTTTTTTTTCAATAAAAATTGAGATGGTGATTTTAAGAGACATGAGAGGATAGTAGAATTGGAAAGAAGAGAAAAAAAATTATCAAGAGAAAAAATTGTAGTGGAGTAGAGTTTTATGAGATGTGATGTTAAAGTCATAGACATTTAATGCTCTTGAAAAGACAACCCATAACTATAATAAAATAATAAACAACAAAGTACATGGCAAATACAAGTGGGGGGAAACGGGTGGGTCATAGTGGACTAAGTGGTATGTATCCGACCCGTCGCAAGTTTGCGACGGATAGTGCCGTCACAAATGATAATTTGTGTTTGTTTTTATATTCCTTTCAAAATTATCCTCATATATTCTTAGAAGGCGTAAGAAAACGAAATTAATAAATCGAGTCCAATGAAATTTTATAACTTAACACAAGGTCTCATTTTGTTTAATTATTACTCCCTCCGTCCCAATAGTTAGTTATCTATTTGACTTTTTGTGAGCGAGGTTTTGAAACAAAGATAACTATTAACTGGAATGGAGAGAGTATATTAAACACAGATCAAGTTTAATTTCAAAAACATAGAACATCTAAACTGTAACTAGAATCAACTAATTAAACGAGCAAGAGAATTAAAAATTGTTAATGATACAAATAGAAATTATTCATTATACTTTCTCTGTTTAATTATTTATTTACTTTTTATTATAAATCACTCATAAAAAAAGATAGACAAATAATTGTGATTAAGGGAGAAACATACTCACATTTTAGTAAATTATAGAATTGGGCAATGGACATTAGGAGTAGACCTGACAAAAGCAACCCGATTTGAATGACCCAACCCGAAAAGGCTGACCCGATACCCGAAACTAACCCAAGTTGCAAAACCCGAATATAACCTGAAACCCGAATTAACCCGACCTGACCCGAACTTGAACCGAGGTGCGTTGACTCGAAACTGACCCGACGACCCGAAATGACCCAATACGAAACCACTAACCCGAAAAAATATAACTCTAATTGAACAAAAAAGACTTGAAATGACTATATTCACCTTTTTTTTTCTTAATTATTGACCTGAAAATGACCCGGACCCGAAATAACCCGACTCGTTGACCCGAACCAGACCCGATCAACTTACCCGAAAATCACCCAAAACCCACCCGAAACAACACGACCCGACCCGAACTAACCCGATAATATGATAGACCCGAACTGGCCCAACCCATTGGTCTAACCCGAACCCGATCCTATTGACACGTTTGCCAGGTCTAATTAGGAGTATAGGAAAGACAAAAAAAATATTAGTGATCATGAATCTTAGGATATAAAAAAAATACATTTAAATGCGAGAAAAAAAGATAATGTAAGTAATTCTCATACAATAAGTAAAGCCCATTATATAAATAACACCACAATAATTTGGGCCAATGACATTAAATGGTGTGCAAAAGACCAAGTTTAGCAGTTTTAGATCCAATGGCGAGAACAACCACCAACAAGGACATTTTAGCCACTTGTGCTTTTTCTTTCAGCCATGGTGGGCCGGGTCCAGGCCCAACATAGGCAAGATCCGTCTCTGAGTATATGAATATTGATTGGGTCTCAACCATCATTTTTAGATTTTGGTTAAGTTGGTTTTTCCTCCTATTTTGTCCGAGCTCGTAATTGAGCCTTTTGTGGAAGCTTGCGAGTTTGATTTGTTCCATCGTTACTATTTCAGGCCTTTGTGTTTTCGACTTTATTTTGTTATCTACTTACATGTTCGTCTTTGTAACCTACTTATCTTGTCGTCCAACACTTTGTTGGGTTGTCAATCTGGTAGTTTTGTCTTAGTTTTGAGTGATCTCCGAAACTAGTATTTCAAAATATAAATAAGATCACTATTAGTAGGTGACTTGTATAATAAAGCGTCAGCCCAAGGAGTGTTTTGGTGGGTCATTCGACAAGGGTCAAAGTTTAAAAGAGACCCATTAAGACCAGATTTTGGCTATGTAGTCGATAGTCTGAGACCCTTTACCAGATAAAAAGTAGAAGTTTTTTACAACTACTATCTACTAAAACCTCATTTTGAATAACTACTACCAACTAATTTTTTCCTTAAAAACTAGTACCAATATCTTTGGTTTGTGTTGATAAGACTACCAAATCTTAAAAAACACCAGTAAAACTTAATCTCGTCCATTTTTTTTAAAGTTTCTTATTAAGTTACAAAATGTCTTCCTATTTTACCCTTTCGCATGTTATATACATTCACCACTAATCTTCTTCTACCTCCCATCTCTTTTATTCTACTTTCACCCATTTCCGTCTTATTCTTCTATCTTTCATCTCAAATTTTGAGTTATTATCAGGTAATATTTCTTCTTCTTTGTTTCAATTCCTCTTGTTTTGTTTATTGTATGTGTTTTAATTAAGCTTTTACTGTTTCACATTTTTATTTCAATTTAGGGTTAATTGTTCCCCTTTTTTTTGACAGCGTCCTACCAGAAATGTCGAAGGGTTGATTGTTCCCTTCAATTTAGGGTTAGTTGTATATGATAAATATAAATGTGCTGTCCTATTGGCATTGTTGAAGTCATGGACTATAGATAATCCTGGCAGAATATTCCTAACTGCAAGTTTTCAAACCCATCAACCAAAGTTCGAGGTTGTGGTTTATTTATGTTGTATGATGAAGAACAAGTGGAATGAAAGAGATAGAGATCGCTAATCTGGGTAGTATAGGTGATTGAGATGAACTAATTTAGTAAAGTTGATGAGATTATAAGGATTTGAGGAAAAGTGAAGTTTATTTTCCCCCAAAATCACTTTGATCAAGTAAATTGTGTTTTAAGATGAAAATAAGTTGAGGAGTGACGTAAATAAGAGAGTGTCAGGTAGATTGAGGGGCAAAATGGTCTGTTCACTTTAAATTTAGGTGTTTTTTAAGATTTGGTACTGTTATCAACCCCAACCAAAGACATTGGTTGTAGTTTTTGAAGGAAAAAATTAGATAGTACTCCCTCCGTCCCGTTCATTTGTTTGCCTTTTATATTATTTGTGAGGGGTACTTTAATCAAAGGCAAACATATGAGTGAGACGAAGGGAGTACTAGTTATTCAAAGTAGTTAGGACCAGCCTTGCTTTATACCGCTTATATATACTCCCTTCATCCCGGTCATTGTTGTCCTTTCATTTTCGCACAAAGACCCAGGAAACAGTGGAAGACCATTTGTGATTCCACTTAGAGCAACTCCAATGGCAAGTTACAAAACCTTGTAGCTTGCCTTTCCCTATCAATTTTCTAAGCAACGTAGCTTTCAAGCTACATCGACATCCAATAGTAAACTACAACACATCGTGGTTTACCATACCCCACTAGACATTAAATATTATATTTTAATTATTTTATTATATTTTAGTTATTTATTTTTTACATTTAAAATCCAAGGCAAGCTACAATGGCTTACAAGCAACATCATGTTTTTTATCTCCAATGGTAAGCTTGTTGCTTGAATATTTTTAATAATTGCAAGCAAGTCCCTACATGCAACCATTGGAGTTGCTCTAGAGCATCTATAATGGTGAGCTATTTTTATTTTTAGCTTGACTTGCCACATATATATTTTTAGCAACATTGCTTTTAAGCTACATACCCCAACAATGGTGAGCTACATGCCTACATACTTCTTGTAGCTTAAATGAGCCCACTATACATAATCAACCAATAAAAAGCAAGCTAATTGAAATCAAGCATGTAGCTTGGTAGAGCAGGTGTAGCTTTCAAGCATGTTGTATTTTTCTGTCTCCAATGGTGAGCAGCCTGCTTGAAAATTATACAAAATTGCAAACAGGTCCTTGTATATAACCATTGGAGATGCTCTTAGTGGATGATAAGTGGACAATAATTTTATGGGGTGATCAATTTACTCATAGAAAACCTTTCTAATATAGAAAGAACAACAATTTATCGAGACACCTCTAAAAAGAAATAGGATAATAATTGTCTGGGACGGAAGGAGTATATTGGAGATGGATTAAAGATAAAGAAAATGAATTTAAGGAAGAACCAACGAAACAAGAGGAAGAAATTGTCCTTCGATAGACACACAAGTTGTGCACTTGTTTCCTGCGAATTGTGCGTACAACTGATTCATTGGCTGAGTTGCGGTTATTCTACGTGACTTATGGCTTATTCATGGAAAGTTAGTAGGTTTTAATATCCTAAGTTGATTAGGCTTTGACTTTATTCGGTTGAAGTCTTTGGGTTGTTCGTTCTTTAGCTTAGTTTTAGTATAATCAGAAAGTCTCATCTAAGACTGGTTGATTCGTCTTAAGTTTAAAACAAGACGAATCAAATCCCTCTCACCATTTTCTTGCAACGGTTCAGATTGAATTTTGTCTGCATTTAACGGTTCAAATTTATGCATAGTAATAAAGGTTAATAGAGTGTTGTGGACACCCCCCGAGACGGCCCGCCGCGTGATCCAACAGAGGAATTATCGACCCAGGGTTTAACACGAATCGAACAAAGGCTCGTGCCACCAACTTTTATCGTAACTTAGAACCGTCCAAGTCAACTTTACACCTTTCATCGAAAGCAAACTACAAGACTTGGGAACGTGCAAGACTTGTATCCCTGAAATCACTCGAAAAGAATGACAATCGCCACCCATGGGTCCCGGCCATCCGAAAACCATACATTTTGAGTAAGGGTTGAAGGTACGTGTTGGGAAGCTCATTACTTGAACATTTAACCCCGTCCATTTAAATAACGACGTCTACTAAGTCAAGTATTAGAATTGTGGATGTTGATGACGTTTTAGATGTAACACCCGTAATTTTAACCGTTGTAATTTTATAATAAGTATATTAATATTGATTAGCTTAACTCTAGATTTAGAATAGAACTTAGTCTTCCGTGTCTAATTTAGCAAATCCGAGTCCGTATTCGGACTCTACTCGGAATTTCATGTGGGTTACGCCTTGGGTCACATGTTGGGCCTTTTTCCCAATCTCTACTCACTCACCCCAAACCAACCCACACTCATTTTCCCACTTCACATTTCAGCAAACAACTCCCTTCTTCTCCCTCACCAAACCCTCAAAAACCCTAACCTCCATAACCACCATTGTTGAATAACTCAAGCTTTACACAACTCCCTCGTTCCTCACTCAAATCTCTTGATTTTAGTCTAATATTCCTCTCTTATCCTCCTCTGCCTTGCGTGGTAATAAAGTTACCACCTTTGTCATTTTCAATTTTTCCATCTTTCTCAAGGATGAATTTTATTCATCTTTTGTGACTTTGTGTAAGTGGAGACCTTCAAGACCCCGACAAGGATTACTATATCGTGGAGGAAGACCTAGAAGACGATTGAAGACGCAAAAAGGTAACGGTGAAGGGTTACTCGATATCAATTTACGTTTTAATTCTTCAATTGTGGTTTTAGTAAAGAAATATACAATCTTTTTTGAATTTCATGAGGAAACATGCTTGTTGCCCTTTCATATGTGTGAATTCCATCTTTCATGTTTCTTCCAGTAATCATATGCTAAGTAGTTTTCACGTGGTTAATTATGCTCATATAACATGTTGGAACTTGTGTTGGGCATTAAATATGTGTGGGTTTGCTTTAATTGATGTTTATTCAATGATTGGTGATGACTAATAAGCATTTAATGTGGTTTGATGTTGGTAAATGTTGTTGGAATTGGATGAGTAACCGTGGAATTTGTGTTGGTTGTTGTTGTTGAAGAATTCGCGTGTTTCTTAGTCCCAGTCGGCCGACCGGTCGCCGGTCAGCTGACCGGCTGGGAATGCGTCTGATGTGAAGTGGCCTTTTTAAAGAGTTTTGGTGTTGCGTAGCTCCCAGCCGGCCGACTGGCCGCCGGTCAGCCGACCGGCTGGGACACCCCCTATAAATTGTGAACTTTTGATAGTATGTGAGTCCCAGCTGGCCACCCGGCAGCCGGCCGACCGACTGAGACTCCCCTTCCCCACTTCCCCACTTTTCCTTATTTCCTCCAAGTTGGCGTGCGTCCCTAGCCGGGTAGCCGGCGGCCGGTCACACCCACCGGCTGGGGATTCCTTGTATACTTAGTGTGTTGTTTCGTGTTGCTATAGTACCAGCCGGGTAGCCGGCGGCCAGTCCCCTTGACCGGCTGCCACCCCCTGTAGCTTATTCTCATTTCTCTTCCATATGACTTCTCATGTAATAGTTTGTATGATCTTACGTAATAACATTAAATATTCATGTTTGGAATATATGATATCTCATATGCTCATATCACGTGTTTTGTGACGGTTTTTGATATGTCCCCCCTTGAGTCGGTTCTACCTTATGTCTTGATTTGAGCACTACTTGTTGAGTGCTATGAACTCTCATTTCCCGGCTACACCCCCTTGCTCGTTAGACTGGAATGTCGGAACGAGGAGGTGTATCCTTGATGCTTGTATGCATGTTTTAGTCGGGATATGCCGACGTTGTTGGGAGGTGAATGCAATGCGTTGATCAACCCGGCCGTCAAATGTTGTATCCTTGCAAGGTGGTGTCATTGCATGTAGCGTACAGCTTGATTATGATTCTTGTGCTCTTTCCGGCTCTTTCGAGTAGTTTGATCGAACTTGGGGTACTCGGCTTCTGTGTTTGATCGAGTCTTGGATGCGAAACGTTTATCGCATGTCGAATCAGAACACGTTTATTCCGAGAGTCTGGCCAGGTTTAGACTAGGACCGTATTATATTATCGTTGTCCTACCGGGAGGAAATGAGTCTTTCATATACGAAACGTTTATCGTGTAAGCTTTAGAGAAACGTTTATCCCATGGACGTGGTTGGTCATACTTGTTATGTACATGGTGTTGGTGCGTGTCATTTACCGTGAGAGTGTGTATGCTTATATTTGACCATATGATGGATTGTATGCTTGATTGATTTGAATGCCTATGATTGGTTTGTATGCCGAGTCAAAAACTTTCTTAAACATATGTCGCTAATAGTGAGATGCAAGTCCTTAGTGTTCTATATGGTTGCCGAGGGGAGTGTATCCCAAGTCTTGTATCGTATGATGATGATGGATGATGATTTTCTTTACTCATATATTGTTATTATCATAATGTTATTCTCATATCCGGCATAATATACATGTTTACATGATTACCTGCTTGTTTACGCACGTTTTGATGTGATATGGCTGGGAGAACCCGGAGTTACTCCCCACTGACTGTGGGGTTGCTTGGATGGATCTTTTCTTGTTTTTGGGTTCGGGTGTGAGCTAGCGAGCGTTGGACTTGACGATTCACCCATAAACGTTCTTAGCTAGTTTACTAAACAACTTTTATGCTTGACTACGCTTTGAGAGACTATGTCTCATTGTAGTTCTCCTATTTTGATTTGTAATCTTTTGACACTCCTTGTCTTCACTCTTAGCATGTAAAAAGTTTTAAAAATCTCGTATTTCCGCTATTTAAATTCGCATGCTTGTTACGTTTTATTTCCGCTATCGCGAGGGTTGTCACATTAGAGGCTTTGAGTGATGATGTTGAGGATAATGAGGGTTTCATTGTTGTAGATGATTTGTTTGATGATTTGTTGACTAAGAAAGGTGATTTGGATAAAAAAAGAACAAGGTAGTGAATGTATGAAAGTGGTGGGGGATGGTATTATGAGTCGTTTTGAGATATCTTCTTTTGAAAACCTTACTTATACATGTCTCTTATCTAAGATAGTTACCATGTTCCTTTCTTTACTCTCCTCCTTGTTTAAGTCCTTCATTTATTCTTGATTTGATAAGTTTGACGATTTCTTGTCGTTTTCTCTTGTTGAATGCTTAAACATTAGTGCTAGTACACCCATGGACCCTAAACGTGGGGAGACTATTCACTACAAGAGAAAGCTCCATTCGCGACGGAAAAATCCGTCGCCATATACGGACATTCCGTCGATAAAAGCTATTTTTGCGACGGACTTGCGACGGTATACGCCCGTCACATATTTTCGTCGCAAACAATACATTCTGCGACGGAGTTTCCGTCGCACACAATCCTACGAAGGAATATCCGTCGCCAAGTGAAATTGCGACGGATGCATGACAGGTGGCAGTCAAGTCATACACAAAGTCAATATCTGCGACGAAAAATCCGTCGCAAATTCTCCTTTCTTTGACGGAATTTCCGTCGCTGGGATATTTGCGACGGTTATCTGAGAGTCATTGACCCTGGTCAAAGTTAACACTTGCGACATAATTTCCGGCGCAAATTAGGGGCGCAAAACACCAGTGCATTTCCTGCATCCCCAATGCTGTTAAGATTAAATACATAA
This sequence comes from Heliosperma pusillum, assembly GCA_022085475.1. Lineage (NCBI taxonomy): Eukaryota > Viridiplantae > Streptophyta > Magnoliopsida > Caryophyllales > Caryophyllaceae > Heliosperma > Heliosperma pusillum. The sequence goes on along the minus strand of JAIUZE010025750.1, from coordinate 4,017 downwards.
AGTTAGGAAAACATTAAGTTACAAAACAAAATATAAAAAAACTATAAGAAAATTTTAAATTGAGAAAAAAATTGAAATAGATATAATTAGAACAAAATCATAATACATACCTCAAACCAGTTTCACCAAGCGGACCGCAAAGTATTCGACGCCTCTTTCCAGTTTGGAGCGTGTTCGTTGTAACCGCAGATAATGGTGCCCGATATCAACTTAACCACAACTTTATCAATGAACCTAAAATAAATGATCATAAATACATTATATATAATTATTATGATAATATAAAAAATCATAAATGTAATCAATTAAAGTAAAAGTAAAGTAGTCTTACCAGACACTATTTTCCTCATCCGGATCGAGACGAATTCGATTAGTAGTAGCCACCTGTGTTTGTTGCACAATCCTTTCATTGACTTGTTGATTCTTGTCCTCGGTTTCTTACATTACTACAACTACCTCTCCGCCGTCGTCCGCCTGCCATATAGAATAAAACTAAACTGTTCAAAGTTTTCATGGATTAACAAACACGTACAATTAATTAAGAAGAAACTATATTCATACTTTAGAAAAAAAGACGCAATTATTAATGAATAATAAAAACAATTTCAACAACATTTACAAAAAGAAGTTTCAATAATTAATACAAGAATTAGAAATAATCTTATTCATCATCACTACTTGAATTTTGGTTTTCGCAAATATTGCCTTTAAAAAGAGAATCTGTAAAATCTTCTTCTTTCTCTTCATCTTTCTCTTCATCTTCTTCTCCGTCTTCCTTCCGCTTCTCCTCTTCCTTCCTCTCCTCTTCTACCTTCTCCTCATTATTGTCCTCTATTTGCATTTATTCTTCCTCTATAAATTCATTATCATCTGTTACTTCAATTATTGATACTAGTGTTTCATTACTAATAACATATTCTTGAAATACAGATTCGACAGTAGGAGCATCAAAATGCGATCTGGCTTTAGTTTTAAACAATGATGACTACTTATCTTTATCTCTTTTGATATTTGGATAAGAAGTATAATAAACTTGTTGCACTTGATACGCCAACACAAATATGGATCGTATTACGGGAATTTTCTGCTTTGATTAACACCCACAACTTTATAATCCTTATGCACTTGCATTACTTTTTCAGAATTATCTATCCAATCAAATTTGTATAAAATAATATATTATGTGCTTTTTTCACCCGTGTATGAGAATTCAACAACTTCAATGAGTGTTCCATAACAACATCAACAACAATAACAACAAGAACTATAAGTCTACTAACAGCAACATCAACAACAATAACTACTAGTCCACTACAAATATAAAAACATCAACAAAAACACCACCACCACCACGCTCAACAACAACAACAACAACAACAACAACCATCTTCAACCTGGCAAAAAAAAATATTTCGGGCTCATGGGGTCCTTATCTCTCCAACCTAAACCCATCTTTGAATCTTTCATACCATTAGTAAATACTAGTCATTTAATTAATTGTTATGAGACGAAAATTCGGTAGCAGTTCCCTACAGTTCTCCAAATACACAATATTGAATGACTTGTCACTCTACATATGTATTCAGAGAACATCAAAGCAACTGTCAGCCAAACTTAATCGTCAAATAACAATTAAAAAAATAATTAGTATTTACCACCTAAATGGCATGAAAGATTCAAAGACAGGCCCAAAACGAGGACTATTCAAGAATTACACCTAATGTATAACTCTTGAACGGGTACTAGGTCTAACGTATGTAAAAAAAACACAATTAATAATAGTCTAATTAATCATAATAACGCAAACTTAGACATAAAAATAAACACAATTTGCCATAACAATAATTATAACAATGAAGTTAAACATAAATTAAACTTAAACAATAATTATAAAATGAAAATTAAACATAAATTAAGCTAATTAAACATAAACAATAATTATAACAATGATAATTAAACTAATTTAACTTAAACAATAAATTATAACAATGAAAAATAAACTAATTAAACTAATTAAACATAAATTAAAATGGGGCAGCAGGGTGGCGGTCCGGTGCCGGCAGGGGGGGAGCCGGCGGAGCAGCCAAGGGGGGTAGGGCCAGGGGCCGGCGGCCGGCACGAAGAAAGAAGGGGAAGGGGAAGGGGAAGGGGAAGGGGAAGAGGGAAAATGAGAGAAGAAAGAAAGGGAAGGGGAAGGTGGGGGTGGGGTCGGCACCGTCGGTCAGCCAGGAGGGTGGCGCCGAAGGGTCGGCGAGGGAAGATACGGAAAAAAAAAAAGAAAAAAAAAAAGAAAAGAGAAAGGTGAGCGAGAGAGTGAGAGTGAGAGTGAGAAAAACAAAAGGAAAAGATAGGCATACCTGGGGGTGCCGGTGGTGCAGGGTTGGCGAGGGCCGTCCGGGGGTGGTGAGGGTGAGTGGGCTGAAAATGGTGAGGGTGGTCGATTCAGTGATGGTTAGGCGATTCGATTATTTTGGTAAGGTGATAAATGAAACACGGGGATGGAGGGATTGTATTATTAGAGCCTGCGGCGGAATTTTCGTCGCAAATTCCGTCGCATGTTCTCTGCCACCTCTCCCCTTACAGGGTCAAATAATAAGTCAACTTTTTGACCTGCGACGGAATTTCGTCGCAAATTCCGTCACAAGATTGCCATTGAGCGACGGAAATTCCGTCGCAGAGTTTCCCGCCATGGGAAAAAGTAAACGCGCCATGGGAAAAAGGCTGCTACGTAATTTTCGTCGCAAGTACGTCACAAGATTAAATTCCCGTCGTAGGATTCGTCGCAATACCACTTTTGCTACGGTATTTATGTACGTCGCAAATATTTAGTCGCGAATTGTACTTTCTCTTGTAGTGATTCAAGTCTAAAAAATGATGAATTGTCCCGATACTTATTTTCTTGAGTCTCCCCTTTGCTGGTTGGAATTTAATGATATTAAGGGAAATGTGGTGAATGCATCATATCGAGGTTTAGTTTCTAGAAATGAGAAGAGGAAAGGATCTTGTAATATTGAAAAATGTGAGAATGATTAGGATATTTGCTATCTTGCGTACCGATTATGGGACCTCGGTTTCAGATGAGCTTACTTTTTAGGGTGTGCGGTTTCCTAAATTGCGCTTCTTGGAGCCAACCCAAGTTTTTTGTACATATTTACGTGTTTGTTTGTTAAGTTTTTGGATGTGGATACTTTTACAAGGCTCCTATTGGAACGAAAGTTGATAAGAAGCTTGAGAAGATAATCATGCCTTTTACCAAGTGTTTTAATGGTATCTTCTTACCTTTCTTTCACCTTTCCCTTGTTTTGAACATTGAGGACGACACTATCTGATTTAAGTGTGGGGAGGATTTGGTTTGTGTTGTTGTGGGTTGGCTAGTACTATTGTGTATAATACCTTGGTGGTGCGTTGTTGTTATGAACATATTTATTGTGTTTGTATAAGTTTTTTAGGTTTGTGACATGACTTTCTTGTGTTTTTTTTTCCTTAGATTCTTTAAAAATCCATAATAATTTGAAATATTACAAATTTCAAAATTAAAAAAGCCACTATGGAATACTAGTCCCTTTTCTAATTTTAAAATTTAATTAAATTTTGTATGAGAATAATTTTTATGGATGCATGTGTCAAGATGATAAGTGAATATTTGTATGATTTTATCCCCTCATTTAGCTCGGTTTTGTATGTCATTCATGCTTTGTTAAGCCATTTTATGAGCTAATATCGTCTTCTAGGCGAATTCTTATGTTCTAACCTGTTTTGTAGGGAAAGTGACATTTCTACGCCCTTTTTCTATATTTCCGAGCATTTGCCTAGAACCCGACGATTTGAAGAAGCAAGCTTGACTATGTCAAAGGAAGACTTGTTGGGGCCAGTGTCCTCCACAGTTAGTGCAATAACATAAATAAATCTCTGTAGGTTCACAGGGTATACTTTGTATTGTAATCAGTTGATTAACGTTTATCGATAACGGTTGGCTTGCTAGATAAGTTTGACGTTATCATCATATCAGATGGCGGT
>JAIUZE010025749.1:0-15336 GCA_022085475.1 Heliosperma pusillum | reverse complement strand
GCGTCTTCACTACTCGTCAAGCTCCTCTTCAATAAGGTAATAGTCTTTGTCGGGATCTTGGAGGTCACCACCTACAAATAGATCATAAAAGATGAATAAAATTCATCTTGAGAAAGTTGGAAAGTTTGAAAAGCGAGAAAGACGATGATTTTAATATGAATACGGATAGAGGAAGGTAAGAGGGGAAAAATGAGACGAACTTACGCAAATTCTAGCAAAGAACGAAAGAGCTATGAGAATTCTAAGATTGAAACAAAGAGGGAGGCAAGGGTTTGGTTTCTTAAGGAAGAAGTAATGTGAAATGTGTTTGTGTTGAATGAAAAATAGGTTAAGGGAGTGAGTGGAATATGAAGGAAAAAGTCAAGGAAAGTCAAACTCGCCTTAAGACGGGATTCTCATGGAATCTCGCGGAAATTCCAAATACGAACTCGGAAATTCTAAATTCGACTCGGAACATAAAATTGTAAATTAAAACTTAAAATTACTGAAAAGTATTCGTAAAATATTTTCATTATAAAAATAGGGTACATTTCCGGGTGTTACATGTGTAATGGTGTCATTCGTTTGGTGGTCCGTTTGTCGGTCTTGTGGTGATGCAAGTCCCCGTGAGTCAGTTAGAGTATTGAGTCTTGAGGGCATGCAGTAATTATGTGTTGTGCATGTGTATAGAGGTCGTACATTGTTGTTATCGTTTTGTTAGCTATGGTCTGATGGGTTTAAAAGTGGAGTCTAATCGGTGAAATTTTTTATTAAAGTCTTTGTAAATGTTTCTAAGATATTTTGTACTATTTTGTTTTTAAAAGGATTTGTAATAGAAACTTTGTATATTAATTATAATATCCTTGTATTCGGCAAATTTTGTACGTAAATGTGAATTTTATTTTAGCCAAAAATCAAGGGTGTCAGTCATTATTGTTTCGGTCCTTTGTTCTTTTAGACTTTGGGTCGATTGGCTTGATTGATGGGGTAGTTACGTATATAAATTTGGATGTTTTGTTTTGATGGATGTGAGGAGGTCAAGAAATATAATTATGGCGTGCTTGAGGTTGTAAATGATTCATTGTCGTTTGGAGGGTTTTATGGGGATATGGTGTTAGAGTGTATCATGGTTGAGTGTTATGTGGTTGAGATAGAGCGGGAATCCAAAAGAATGTTATGAGAAATCGTGGTAAATGATGGATCTAATGTTTCATATTGAGAATTTCTGGGTGGATTAAAGGTAATGTTAAAAATGAATGGTGTTTGGAGTTGTCGTATGATTGGCAGTGGTGGTATTGGAGTATTAAGCGATTTTGGGTCAGACGGGATGATGGAAATAAAGTAAATAGGTAGGAATTATTATGAGTGGGGTTAGAGGGCGTAGCAGCATTTGAGGAGAGCGGGCTGTCTCATTGTCGTGACTGTTTTTTGTGGAATATTTAGAGGGAATATTTGTTGATTATTAAGTTAAGAGGATTGGCAATGACTATGGTGTTGAGGTATTCTTATAGTTATAGATGTTGAGCTGTTGTATGAGTCATTCGGTGATGATCCGTCTTGGAGTTATGTGAAAGAATAGAACTATTTTGTATGGTGGATCAAGTGCTATTTTGTATTAATGTTGTGGCCGCCGGGTGCCCGACCCACGCCACCTGACCTCTTCCTTCTTCCTCTCTTTTTCTTTGTATGTGGGAGTCGTGGTCTGAGCCGGGTGGCCGGCCGCCGGTTGTTGGACCGGCCTGCGCCACCTAGGAGCTCTCTCTTCATTTCTTCTTCTCATTTCTGAATCCCGACTCATGCAAGGCCTTTATGCTCCGATTTCTTCATTTCTACCTTAATTCCTACAAAATGAGATCGACATTCATAGCACGGGAAATCGGGAAATAAAATGCAATTAAAGGCACGCATATCCGTGTTAACGGACCAAAATGGGGACGAAAATGAAAGAATAAATGTAACTAATTAAATGCTTATCAAAATTCCCCACACTTAAGACATACTCATCCTCGAGTAACTAAACAAGATTCGAGACTCATATGTACCCTTATTCAACACTACACTAGTACTAATGCTACTACCTAAACTACTAATAATATCTGATGGTAGACAATTAACGGGCCTCCTCCGTCCCTTCAACTCACAACGAGATACTAATGATGTAGAGTACCTCCTTGCAAGGCAAGTAGGGGCTTGCGGAAATTTTTTGACACACCCCACAATAAAGCACAAATCAACACATAGGATGTATCTCGAAGAGTTAAACCGCTTTCCTTATCTAAGCGACTTTTAGAAATTAGCACATAGGAGCTTTGGTGGAGGATGCCGACTCATAGTTTCATCGCTATGCCAAGGCTCTAAATCAAACCCAAAATGACCAATAAAAACAATCACGGTGCCTAGAAACGGATTCTAGGCGGGAAAAAGGGAAGTGCTAGGCCTTACTCCCAAGATTTACAAGACTACACAAGATTCGGCTCAATATCGAGCCTTCGACCTGAAATGACACCAAGACAGACTCTTACGGTTTTCACTCGACACTCAATGAATGTACGGGCAATTTTTTGTACAAAGTAACCAAAATAAATCTCGTAGGTCGACTTGCGAGACATGCGCTATAAATGTGGTGCTCCCGCCAACTTGTACGTCTAAGAAATGATATATGATGCCCAAATACAAGTCAATAGGGTTGTAATGGGGCTTAGGTAAAGGGTGAGAAAGGGGTTGGTGCAAGCACCGATTTTAGGAGATGTGGAGCTCGAAAGAGTAGAAAGTCACATCCTAACCAAACCATGAATACTACCCCAAAAAGAAACGCAAGGATCCTTCAAAATTTGGCCTTTGATTGCCAACAAAAAACCTTCTCATTATTGATAATTCAAAACTTGGATCCAAATGTAACTTATTCAACCCTTTATTTCACCATACTAAATCTCTATTCTATTTTGTTCTCCATTTCATTTTCCTCTTTTGTATTTGATTTTTTCTTTCTCATTTTTCGCTTTTCTATTTTCTTTTCAATTTCTAACTCCTAAAATACTTTATTAACATCATCTAAACTCCTCAAAATATCTAACCAAAATAACTCAACATACACCTTCCAATCAATTAACCCACCCAAATTCATCGATCAAAACAATCTATAGGACTTGCTACTCTTGGTGAGATGTTTTTGGGATGTAGATGTTTGATAGATAAACAAAAGAGGAGGCTAAGGCTCAAACTGGGTTAAAAAAAAGGGAAATCGATGCGGGGGCATAAGATAAAGCTTATTTGGCTATGTGAGGCTATTTATTTGAACAAATTGACTCAAAACATTGCACATCAACATTTCTTTAACAAACCCTGCCAAGAGCACAACACCTCAGCGTAAAAGATGTAACATGCCACGTAAGGAGCTACTCTCAATCCTATGCGGGACCAGTTTGATGGGCCGGTCACTTGACGCTCTAACCTCACATTATTTTTGGAGTGTAAACTACTAAGGTTCACAAGTTTTAAGTAAACTTGATTAGCTTGACTCAAACTGAGAACAATATCAAGTAACAAAGGGATGTTGTTTTAGAGATGGTGAGTTATTTAACTGAAAGACTCAAGGGATATGACTTAGAGACAATCCTCTACAGCAAGGCACAAGAGAAAAGGACTCAAAGACTGGTTTTAGAGACAGTTTTCAAGTGTTACAGCAAAGCACAAACACCCTAGACTAACCTCAACAGCAAGTAAGTTAACCACAACAAAGCACAGATATAACTTGACTCACAATACAAGGCACTGATCAAACACCTTGGAGATGTATCAGGCTTGTTTCAAACTACAGCTCTTAGCACAAGTTTGATAACATTGAGTGATTTCTCAAAGTTTAATTCATTCATTCATAAAAGTCTGCTTACAACAACATACAAGACCCCTTTATATAGAGAGGCTGATATCTTGTGAGCCATTGGATGTATAGATCATCCAAGGGCTAGCTTAGGATCTAAACTACTTCTACTGACACTAATTAAGAGCCTCACAATAGGACGAGCTCAACAACTATAAAGAACAGACACAAGACACAAAAGAAAACAGACTGAACAAAAGCAAATAAAGCAGTTTTGGATTTTTCCTGAAATGGAAATCTGTTGCTCTTGTTGCCTTGCTGCCTTGCCTGGATGTGTTGCTGCTCCTTGGGACTCTCTACTCTTATTATAACTTAGATAAGACCTGCCTTGGACGATGACAAGTTGACTTAAACAAAAGGAAGCCACAATCTGACATGTACCTTCTCTGTTTTAGTTGTTTGCTGGACTCTAACTTGGGGTGTCTGTTTCATGAGTTTTTACTAGACTTCAAAAGGGTTTGTCCTGGGCAAACTTGTAGCTTAATGGGTTGGCTTGATGGTAGGCCATGGTGGGGGTGGTTGGGATGCCCTGGTGTACCTCCTAGATACAGGGTTTGTGAATTGGTCTGCCTGAGCCTGAAGGGTTTTGTGTCTGTCTTGTGTGGGTAATGTGGGTTGTATTGGGGCTTGGCATGGGTTGTTGAGCCTTGGACTGTCTCCCTCACTGTTGTAGCTTGGCATGGCTTGGTCTTGGCTTGTCATAGCTTGTTGTTTGGACCTTGTAACTCTAGCTTCCATCTGAGGGGTCCTTGGGGTCAGGCTTGCCTTGTTTGTGGCTTGATCATCAAGGCCCCTTGGGTGAGCTACTGCTGCAGCCTCCCCAGGTTGAAAAGGGCTTGACCTCAAGCCTGTGTCTTCTTCTCCCTCAGAGTCTTCAAAGAAAGGACTAAGATCTCCAACATTGAATGTCCCATGGACTGCATACTCTCCTGGTAGATCAATTTTGTAGGCATTGGGACCTATCTTCTCTATGACTTGAAAAGGACCATCTGCTCTTGGCTCTAGCTTGTTCTTTCTCTTGGAAGGGAACCTTTCTTTCCTTAGGTTGATCCATACTAGATCTCCTGGTGCAAAGTCTTTCTTGGTCTTAGGAACCTTGGCATTCTTCTTGTACAGATCATTAGCTTTCTCAATTTGTTTCCTGACTGATTCATGGAGTTTTAACATTTGTTCCACCCTCTTCTTGGCATCATAGTGGACTTCTGACCTGCACACATTAGACAAACTCAAAGGCATTAAGGGGTTAGTACCATAGACCACTTCAAAGGGGGAGTGGCCTGTGGCTGCTGAGGGAGCTCTATTGAAAGAGAACTCTGCTTGAGCCAACTTCAAGTCCCAATCCTTGAGAGATTTGCTGACTATACACCTCAAGATCCTTCCCAAGGTCTTGTTGGTCACCTCAGTTTGGCCATCAGTTTGAGGATGATGGGAGGTACTAAACAACAACCTAGTGTTAAGCAGTTTCCACAATGTTCTCCAGAAATGGCTCATAAACTTTGTGTCTCTGTCAGACACAATGGTCCTTGGGACTCCATGTAACCTCACCACCTCATCAAGGTATAGCTCTGCTACACTCACAGCATCCTCAGTCTTCTTGCAAGCAATGAAATGTGCCATCTTACTGAACCTATCCACAACCACCATGATAGAATCCTTCCCTCTTGCTGTCCTAGGTAATGCCATTATGAAATCCATACTTACATCCTCCCAAGGCCTACATGGGACTGGTAGGGGAGTGTAAGGTCCTGCTTGGAAAGAACTCTTGGCCTTTTGACAAACTCCACACCTTCTGAGCACTATTTGAACTTCTCCCATCATCTTAGGCCAGTGGAATTGATCTTGTAGTATGTCCACAGTTTTCTGAACCCCAAAGTGTCCTCCAAGGCCACTTCCATGTACCTCCTTGATCAATAGACTCCTATAAGATCCTCTGGGAACACACAGCTTGTTTCCTTTAAACAAGAATCCATTTTGCAAAGTGTAGGGTGAATCAATGGCTCTTGTTCCCTCTTTCTGTGCTAACCAATCTTCTGCAAAGTCTGGATCTTCTTGATACATGTCCTTCATGAACTCAAAGCCAAGAACCCTTTGCTCCATAGTTGATAGCAGAGTGTACCTCCTAGACAATGCATCAGCCACCACATTTTGTTTGCCCTCTTTGTATTTGCTAGAAAAGGTGAATGACTGAAGGAACTCCACCCACTTAGCATGTCTGTGACTGAGCTTATGCTGGCCTCCTATGTACTTCAATGCCTCATGATCAGAGTGTAAGACAAAAGGTTTGGGCTTCAGGTAATGACTCCAATGCCTCAGAGCTCTGACAAGAGCATAGAACTCTTTATCATATGTAGAATAGTTTAGCTTGGCACCACTTAGCTTTTCACTAAAGTAGGCTACAGGTTTCTTCTCTTGGATGAGGACAGCTCCAATTCCCACTCCACTTGCATCACATTCAACCTCAAATAGGCAATCAAAGTTTGGCAACCTGAGGATAGGTGCACTGCACAGAAGCTTCTTCATGTGTATGAAAGCCTGTAAGGCATTCTCAGTCCAAGTGAACTCTCCCTTCTTCATGCACTCAGTGAGAGGTGCTGCAATGGTGCTAAAATCCTTAATGAATCTTCTGTAGAAGGATGCTAAGCCATGGAATCCCCTTACTTCTGTAATACTCCTAGGGATAGGCCAAGACTGGACTGCCATGATCTTGTCTTGATCAACTGAAATGCCTCTACCAGATACCACATATCCTAGAAACTTGACTTCCTCAGTCATGAAGGTGCATTTCTCAAGCTTCCCAAAGAGCTTGCTCTCCTTAAGTATTTCAAACACAGCCTCAAGATGCCTCAAATGATCATCCTTGCTCTTGCTGTAGATGAGGATATCATCAAAGTATACCACCACAAATCTCCCTAGGCAAGGCCTAAGCACTTCTGTCATCAATCTCATGAAGGTACTTGGGGCATTTGACAGGCCAAAGGGCATGACAAGCCACTCATAAAGGCCATGCTTTGTTTTGAAGGCTGTCTTCCACTCATCTCCTTCTCTGATCCTTAATTGATGGTAACCTTGCCTCAGATCAATCTTAGAAAAGAACCTTGAACCACTCAGTTCATCCAACATGTCATCAAGCCTAGGTATAGGGAACCTATACTTGACTGTGATGTTGTTGATAGCCCTGCTATCTATGCACATCCTCCAAGTCCCATCCTTCTTAGGAACCAACAATGCAGGCACATCACAAGGACTTAATGACTCCCTTACAAACCCTTTACTCATCAACTCTCCAACTTGTTTCTGCAGCTCTTGTGTAGCCTTGGGATCACACCTATATGCTGGTCTATTAGGTAGTACAGACCCTGGCACAAGGTCTATTTGGTGCTCAATCCCTCTCAAAGGGGGTAAACCATCAGGAAGTTCCTCTGGAAACACTTCCTTGAACTGATCAATGAGGGGCTTAACATCTGCAGGGATCACCTTAGACTCCTCTCCCTGAACTTCCTTTGATAGCAGCATTACTATAGGTTGCTCCTCACTACACTCTTTGACCATTGCTGACTCAGATAGAAATACAACTCCACTAAAATCCTCAGCCATACTTGGACTTCCATAGCTCTTCTGGTGTGGTGGCAAGGGGGCTAATGTCACCTTCCTGCTCCCATGCTTGAAAGAATAGGTATTGCTTCTTCCTTGGTGTATGGAGCTTTTATCAAACTCCCATGGCCTTCCTAATAGCAAGTGACAGGCATCCATTGGAACCACATCACACAATACTTCATCCTTGTACACACTGCCAATGGAGAAAGGGACCATGCATTGCTTATCCACCTTAACCTCTGCTCCCTTACTCAGCCATCTCAACTTATAGGGGTGAGGGTGATCTTGAGTGCTCAACTTCAGCTTATCAACCATAGTAACAGAAGCCACATTGGTACAACTACCTCCATCTATAATAAGATTACAAACCCTCCCTTGTATGGTACATCTGCTCCTGAAAATGAGGGACCTTTGATCCTCCTCCAAAGGTATCTGTTGTGAATGCATTACTCTCCATAGGACTAAGCTGTGGCCTGTGTCAGGGAGTGCCACTATTGCCTCCTGACTAGACTCTTCTTCCTCACTCACCACTTCTTCAACCTCAGGCTCATCCCTCTCATACTCAACTAGACCCTCTTTCTCCCAAGCCTCAACTTCCATTATAGTTAAGGTCTTCTTAGAAGGGCAATCCTTCCTGAAATGTCCATAGCCTTGACATTGGAAACACCTAATTCTGTTCTCAGTCAATGAAGTGCTTGGCTTTTGACCCATGATGCCCTTACCCTTGTCTAAGGTAGGTGGGGGTGCTGTCTTAGGGGTATCCATGGCTCTAAACCCACTATAAGGTCTGGTTTGAAAAGGCCTAACAGGTTTTGGTGTAGCAGGCTTAGTCTTCCCTATCTTCTCAATTCTCAGAGATAGGTTGACAACATCATCAAATGACCACAGAGGTTGCATCCTAACCTTGTTAGCAATGTTCTTATCTAGACCCTCTAAGTACCTAGCAATCCTTTGCTCAGGTTTCTCATTTATATCACATTGTAAGGTGAGTTGTTCAAACTCCCTCAGATAAGATTCAACAGGTTTGTCTCCTTGTTTCAACTTAGACAACTTGATAAACAGATCCTGGGTGTAATCCTTAGCAACAAATTTGTCTAACAGTTTCTTTTTTCAGTTTAGTCCAAGACTTGATGGGTTCTTTACCTTCCCTAGCCCTTAACCCTTTCATAGTTTCATACCAAAGGGAAGCATACCCTTTCAGTTTAAGGATGGCTACTTTAAAGGACTTAGAATCATTGTATCCTTTGTACTCAAAGATCATTTCTACTTCTCTTAGCCATTCTAACAAGTCATCAGGATTAAGACTACCAGAAAACTCAGGGATATCTACCTTAAGATGCTTGTCTGTGTTCCTGTGGATGGAAGCTCTGCTTCTTGTTGAGTCATCTGAGTCTGGATACTCTTCATCATCAGGTGGCCTTCCTCTGCCTCCTCCTTGGCCTCTTCCACGTCCTCTACCTCTTCCTCCAGCAAGCAAATGGTTGCCTATAACCTGGTCCAAGGTTCTGGTTAGGGTGGTTACAATCCCAGCCAGATCCTCCATCCTTGCTTCTACTCCTGCTAGTCTCTCTTCACTCATTGGGCTATTTTTGTGTTTTTAAATGTAGTTAGGGAAAATGAACTCACTAAGACTCTCAACCAAAGCTCTGATAACCAATTTGGAGTGTAAACTACTAAGGTTCACAAGTTTTAAGTAAACTTGATTAGCTTGACTCAAACTGAGAACAATATCAAGTAACAAAGGGATGTTGTTTTAGAGATGGTGAGTTGTTTAACTGAAAGACTCAAGGGATATGACTTAGAGACAATCCTCTACAGCAAGGCACAAGAGAAAAGGACTCAAAGACTGGTTTTAGAGACAGTTTTCAAGTGTTACAGCAAAGCACAAACACCCTAGACTAACCTCAACAGCAAGTAAGTTAACCACAGCAAAGCACAGATATAACTTGACTCACAATACAAGGCACTGATCAAACACCTTGGAGATGTATCAGGCTTGTTTCAAACTACAGCTCTTAGCACAAGTTTGATAACATTGAGTGATTTCTCAAAGTTTAATTCATTCATTCATAAAAGTCTGCTTACAACAACATACAAGACCCCTTTATATAGAGAGGCTGATATCTTGTGAGCCATTGGATGTATAGATCATCCAAGGGCTAGCTTAGGATCTAAACTACTTCTACTGACACTAATTAAGAGCCTCACAATAGGACGAGCTCAACAACTATAAAGAACAGACACAAGACACAAAAGAAAACAGACTGAACAAAAGCAAATAAAGCAGTTTTGGATTTTTCCTGAAATGGAAATCTGTTGCTCTTGTTGCCTTGCTGCCTTGCCTGGATGTGTTGCTGCTCCTTGGGACTCTCTACTCTTATTATAACTTAGATAAGACCTGCCTTGGACGATGACAAGTTGACTTAAACAAAAGGAAGCCACAATCTGACATGTACCTTCTCTGTTTTAGTTGTTTGCTGGACTCTAACTTGGGGTGTCTGTTTCATGAGTTTTTACTAGACTTCAAAAGGGTTTGTCCTGGGCAAACTTGTAGCTTAATGGGTTGGCTTGATGGTAGGCCATGGTGGGGGTGGTTGGGATGCCCTGGTGTACCTCCTAGATACAGGGTTTGTGAATTGGTCTGCCTGAGCCTGAAGGGTTTTGTGTCTTTCTTGTGTGGGTAATGTGGGTTGTATTGGGGCTTGGCATGGGTTGTTGAGCCTTGGACTGTCTCCCTCACTGTTGTAGCTTGGGATGGCTTGGTCTTGGCTTGTCATAGCTTGTTGTTTGGACCTTGTAACTCTAGCTTCCATTTGAGGGGTCCTTGGGGCCAGGCTTGCCTTGTTTGTGGCTTGATCATCAAGGCCCCTTGGGTGAGCTACTGCTGCAATTTTGGTGGCCAATGTCGGATTTGGTAGGGTCTAGGGCCCATTATGGGCTCACAAGGTATTCTAGACTTGGTCGTTAGGCTAGACTTCCGGGTTTTGCAAGCAAAACATACTAACAAGTGATGTCAATGAGGCACAAGCTATCAAAAGAAGGTCGGCAAGGGGGTTCAACATTAATATCATTGTCAACATGACTCCTCCACCTAGGCTCCAAGACTATATTTACAAAACAATGCAAATGCATGCGTGTTCTAAACATGTATGTACAATCTACGTGAAATGCGAATGAACGTATTATATACAAGTTCTACACTAAATGCAATTTAATACCAATCCTAGCAACAAACAACACCTCATCATCAATCAATTCGGCTCCCAAAGGGAGCACCCAAGCATAGAATCTCGTTCTCCTTCTACACTATATATACAAGAAAAAGAGAAAGGGTTAGAGAAGATATCACCTAGCGCGTCTTCTCCAATGCTGCATGTGTGTTGCCTATCAAAAGAGTTAGTGCAAAACAAATATATACAAACTAATCTAAACATAGTTTTTTTTGGAAAATTTTCAAAATTTTCGATTTTTTCAAATATGAACAATATATAAAAAAGAAATGAAACCCTCCTCACACTTACGTGCGAAAGCTAATTGACTTGACCATGCCCGAATTACGATCCTTTTCATGACTAAAAGAGCTCAAAAATACTCATGTGAGACGGGGATACGTGCGAAAATGTTGCCCATAAAGCTCTCTTATACCTAAACCCTTGAAGAGTTATAGGGTCACGGTATCTAGGCCGAATTTTCTCATAGAATTTCTACAAATAAACCGGGAATGCGGGAGGCTTCAGCGTTTAAAGCATTGAAATTTACCTATAGCAACCTCAATAGTGAAAACAACATCCGAAAAATCTTCATCCGGACCCATTCCTTCAATAACTTGTTGAAGTCTTGCCTCCAATTCCGCCTCAAGTTGAGCCCTTGTCCTCTTCTTAGGTGGTTGTTGAGCCATGGTGAATTTGAGCAAAAATTAATCTAAATTGGGGAATAAATTAGGGGTTTTGATTTGGGGGAAGATTTTGTGGAGTAAGATGGATTTCTATTGAGGTTTAATGGAGATTGAGTGGAGTATGTGGTGATTTTGGGGAAGATTTTATGGAGGTAGTGGTAGGAGAAAAGAAGAAAAATTAGAGAAGATAGAAGGAAGAAAGGGGCGTCATGTACGTTTAAAACCCCTGATGTGTTCTCAGCCGGCTGGGGCACCGGCCGCCGGGTGTCTGGCCTGGAGCACATGTCAATTTGTTTTGTTTTCTGAAAATTTCCTTTCTGCTGTGCTCTGGGCCGGTTGGTGTACCGACCGCCGGATGCTCGGCCTGGAGCACAAGTCAAAATTTTTTGGTTTCGAAAATTTCTTTTCTGATGTGCTCTAGGCCGGTTGGGACACCGGCCGCCGGGTGCCCGGCCTGGAGTACAAGTTAAAATTTTTTTGGTTTCGAAAATTTCCTTTCTGATGTGCTTTGGGCCGGTAGGTGCACCGGCCTGGAGCACCTGCTCTTCCCTTCTCCTTCTTTCGTTTTACTAGAAAAATTTCCCAAGTCACCCAACAATCACGACTCAATCATCATTTCCCCAGCGAGACGGTTTCAAGCCAAACCCGACTACAATTCTTCTAATTCCCATCAAGAGAGAAGCTTCTTCCGAGGACTTTGTTACCCGAGTATGCAATCCTAAATCCTCATAACTACTCCTAAAAAGCATGTTATATACAAGAACTGGTGGTTATTGAGGAACTCCACCAAACTATCAAAGGATATGAGATTACAAACAAGACTCTTCCTCGGGAAGAGGATCCCCAAGAAAGAGTATTTCAACCGTGCCCTTAGCATATCCATCATAATACCGCTTCATTCGATGACCATTCACCTTCAAGCTGCCACCCTCTTCACTCCAAAGCTCAAATGTGCCATGAGGCGATATATCAACAACTTTAAAAGGTCTTGACCATCTAGATCTTAGCTTGCCCGGAAATAATTTAACCTTTGAATTATAAAGCAAGACTTGATCGCCAACGCTTATATATTTCTTCACCAACTTGGCATCATGCCATTTCTTCGTTTGATCTTTATACACCTTTGAACCTTCATAGGCATCAAGCCTCAACTCCTCGAGCTCACTCCTTTGGAGGAACCGCCTCTCTCCGGATATTTACCACTTTCATAGGCATCAAGCTTAATTATGGTCTTAACTAGATCTAGCTATATATATTGCTCCGGGGACATTTCAAAGATGCATGACGGCAATTTTTGCCGATTTTCTTGAGAAACGTATGGAGGTCTTCATGGACGATTTTAATGTCCATGGAGATTCGTTTGATCTTGGATTATTGAACTTGTCAAATGTCTTGAAAAGGTGTGAGGAGCACAACCTCGTCCTAAATTGGGAAAAATGGCTCATCAATATTTACCACTCAACAACATACCTCACATCACATAAAAGACCATAATTAGACTTAGTTTCTCGATTTAAATAGCTAGATCTAGTCTCTCTTAGTCGAACTATCCTAGTCTTGGGTTTGTATTGAAGATTTTGGGTGAAGACATTCTCCCTATTTCATTAATACAAGTATTTTTGGTATAACTTTTTCATATTTTAGTTACTTATGCAATTTATTTCATTTCAAGTAAATTATTTGTCATTTGATTGTTAGAATTCTTCTTTTCTAAAATATGATGTTCATCTCTTTAGTCTCATTGTTTAGTTGCTTGTTTTCCCTCAACATTAGTGAGTAGTCTCCCTCTAGGGTTGAGGGGGAGCCTAAGGGAGGATTATGTGGGAGAATTGGTTGAGTAATTAGTAGACTCGTGGTGATAATTAGAGTATTACCCATATGCACACTAGGTGTTCGATGGATTGTGTAAACGAAAGTTATACACTTTATCGAGTATTGTTTGATTATCTCTTAAGCGACGGCGGTAGAGATGATTAGACTAGTGTTTATATGAGTAATTTGAGACAAATGCGATAGCTTTGTTGACGATTATTAATTGTTGAGACATTGGCAATTAATTCTACTCAAACTTATTACCCACTTGCTAATTACTTGACTAACCCATTGACCCCCCTAAGGTGAACCCTTTACCTTAGTTTTTCATAAATTGTTTACAACCTTATCATTTTTAGCGATTTGTTGCATTTAGTAATTCGTAGTTAATCACCTCATTCAACTCTTGTTAGGCTAAAATAGGACGCGATCAAGCTTGTACTTGACCCCCCCATCCTCGTGGATTCGACCCCTATATACTACTTATATTGGGTTTTTCTTTGATGTGTGAATTGACGATAAATCACTCTTCATTAAATGGCGCCGTGGCCGGGGATGGTGTTAGGAAACTCATAGTTTTCTTTGTGTATTAAATTTAGTCATAGTTACTTATTGTTGTTTTTGTTGGTGTTTAGTTTCTTGACTATTTGTAGAGTGCCTTGAATTATTTTCTTTCCCTAGTTTGCCCAAAACACACTAGGAGTCTAACTTGCTTTTGAGTTGCGTTTAAGTGCATGCCTGGGGTGAATAGACGTTTTTGAGCCATCCGGAGCCCGAAAGGCTATTTAGGACTCTAAGAGCTAATACACTTGCTCGAGTAAGGAATTCAACAACGGTTAGGCGTCAACAAGCCAATACTTCAACCTCTTCTACATCCACTCCAACAACCAATCACCCACAAAACAACTCCATTGAACCCACATTCAAAAACCCTTTCTACAATACTCTACACAATACAGCACCAAATTCACCACCTAGAACACCTCAACAACAAAACCAACCACAAATGACTACTCTACGTGACCGTAACCGACACAATCATGATGATACCCTATCTCCAGTCAATTTCGGTGTTTTGGCTCCAAATAACTTCGAAATACACCCGGCTCAAATGAGTTCGATTGAACGGGATAGCTTTAGAAGCCTTCCCGATGAGAATGCTCATGCTGACTTGAGGAAGTTTAAGAGTAGGGTAGCAATCATGAAGAGAAATGGTGTGCCCGAGGAAACCCTTTGTGTGACACCCTCAAATTTGCGGAAAGAAAAAAAAAATAATTTAAATACATAACGAAGGGTGTCATAAATAAAAAGGTTCATACAAAACGGAAGCTAATATTATACATAAAAGTTATACAAGACGGGAGACATATCTCCCGTATAAATACGGAAATAAAAGAGTGTATAATAATATACAATCTAAGAACCGAATATAGGTCCAAGGTAAATACTTCGCTCGCTAGCTCGTCAATGTACCCCAAATATGCATCACCACCTGTTCGACCGCATTAAATATAAACACGGAAGCCACAGTCAGTGGGGAGTAACTCCGAGTTCTCCCAGCCACGAAATGTCGAGTTTAATGAAACATGAATAACATAAAAGCAATGTATATAGAAAATACAAAACCTTAACATATATGATATGCTTTTCATGTTATGAAACAATTAACTAACATATAACCTATCATATGAAAGCTATCATGTGAACCCGATAATAAAATATAACAAGAGGTAGGGAAGCTGGTATGCTAGCTCAGAGGTTACCCTGTAACGTGGCCATGATACACTCAAACCCTAATCAACACGTAATCATTGAATCAGTTAACAAACCGGTAATCCAAACTCTATCAACCTTAGCCGGCTTGCAGCTCACCTTCTAAGATTCATAAAATCATACAAACATGAAAGACCAATACGTCTAGAAACAGGCATAAGTTCTTAGGACAGTCAATAGAAGACTTCTGTAACTCGAGTCTATACCACGACGTAAGATATACTTATATATTTAGGCTCAGCGGTCACGCTAATAACATGGCCAAAATACAAAGCACACATCTAGGCTCAGCGGTTACCTTTAAAACATGGCCCAGATCCAAAGCACATATCTTAGCTCAAAGGTTACCCTAATAACATGGCCAAGATACAACTCTACCCTAATCCTAGACTGCGCAGACCCA
>JAIUZE010025748.1:0-13373 GCA_022085475.1 Heliosperma pusillum | reverse complement strand
CAAGAGGAGGAGGAGGAAGTGGATAGATCTAAAAAAAAAAGAAGGGGAGAAAGGTGGCGTGGGGTGGCGTCGCTGGTGGGGTACTGTCCGGAGGTGGACTTTAGAAATGGTGGAAGAAGGCCGCCCATTTTGGTGGTGGTTGTGGGTGAAGGAGTCATAGTTGGTGATTGTGTGTGGTGGGACGGGTGGTTGTGGGTGGTGAGAAAAGGGAGAGTTTTAGAGAGATAAATTGATTGAAAATGGTGAATGTGAGTGAATGATTTCAGATTCACTCACATCCACTCATTTTAATTCACTCTCATCCCTCCATATTCTCCCTTGAGATGAAATCTTGTCTCTTTATTTGTCTCATCCAATGGTTAGGATGAGGACTCAAGGACTTTAGGAGATGGGGTGGACTCAATTGATCTTTCCTCTATATATATATATATATATATATATATATAAGTGGGTTAAAATGAGTCATCTCCTTCCCTTTGAGTCCTTGAGTCCTCATACCAACCCTTGGATCAAGAGGATGAATGGCTAGGATTAAAAAAAAATAAAGGGCTAAGATTGTGAGACACACATAATCCATTTCCTTCAAACCCTAGTATTTATACCTTTTCCTCACCCATTTCTCTCATTTTCAAATTTCTCATTATCTCTCTACCTCCTTTATCTCTCTTCATTCTCTCATTTAAAAAAATTAAAACCCAAAAAATTAATCCCTCATCTCCCACACTCACCAATCCCGACCACCACCCCCCAGGCCCACCCCCACTCATCCACCGCCAACCGCAACCTCCTTCCGCGTCACTCCCTTTGCCGCCGCCAACCTCCTCCTGCGCCGCCTCCCCTTGCCCCGCCTCTGCCTTGCGCCGCCTCCTCTCTGTCAGCCTTCCCCTGCCCCGCCTCCCCCTGCGCCGCCTCTGTCCTTCTCCGTCTCCTCTCTGCCTCCTCTCCGTCAGCCTCCTTTGCCGCCATCCTCTCCTTCCGCCTCCTTTCCTCTGCCACCATCCTCTCCGTCTCCCTCATTCTAGATCTTTTTTTTTTTTTTTTCAGTTTTCAAAATGATGTTTTGTAGTCTCTTTTTTTTGCTTTTAAAGTTTCTTATGTTTTTTTTTAATATTTTACCTTTCGTTTATTGGGTAGTTTTTTATTTTTCTAATTTTTTATAGTGGATGTTTAGATCTAATTTTTTACATAAATTTAAATATCTTATGTATAGATCTCGTTTTTTTCAATTTAAAGTTACAAAATAAATGATTAAAGTTACACTATAAATGTTTAGGTCTCGTTTTTTCTTAGTTTTTAGGTTTAGTTTTTTATTTTTTTCAGATTTCTTATCTTTTTTATTTTTTTATTTTAGATCTCATTTTTTTTTTATATTTTTTTTTCCAGATTCACTTTTTTTTTAAATATAAAATTTCTTATGTTTTTCTATTTTTTA
Organism: Heliosperma pusillum; assembly: GCA_022085475.1. Lineage (NCBI taxonomy): Eukaryota > Viridiplantae > Streptophyta > Magnoliopsida > Caryophyllales > Caryophyllaceae > Heliosperma > Heliosperma pusillum. The sequence continues at coordinate 11,941 of JAIUZE010025748.1, read as the reverse complement.
TTTTATATTCTTTTTATTTTATTTTTGTTGGTGGTTAGTGTTTTTTTTTTCAAATATAAAGTTACACCATTATGTACTAAAGTTGCATAATTATGGATTAAAGTTACAACATTTAAAACTATTATAACTAAACTTACATAGGTAATGACAGAAGTTAGTCCATGAAAGACTAAAGTTACTATACCGAAAAAAAAGACTAAAGTTACACTATAAAAGAATAAAGTCACCTAAACATGTCTTAAAATATTCAAATTAATATAATAAATTACATTTTGGTATAAAGTTACATCATAAATGACTAAAGTTACACAAATAATAATTGAAGGTTCACTTATAACGGTTAAGTAAGACTCATAAAAATGGTAAAATTAAATCATACTTTGGAATAAAGTTGCAAAAATAAGGATTAAAATTTCACTTATAAAGACTGAAGTTACACTCACAAAAGACTAAAATTATATAAACTTATCTTAATTCACATAAATTCAAATTAATATAGTCGAAATCACATGTTGGTATAAAGTTACACAAATAAGTGTTGAAGTTACACTCATAAAAAGTGTCGAACAACATAAACTTGTCAAAGTTAAAAAAATTAAATTTATATAGTCGAAATCATATTTTATTTTGAAGTTACAAAAATAATAGTTGAAGTTACACTTTTAATGACTGAAGTTATCCTCATAAAAATGTAAAAATCACATAAACTTGTCTTAAAGTTACATAAATTCAAATTTTTATATTCGAAACCACATTTTTGTTTAAAGTTACAATAAAAAATGTTGAAATTACAGTCTTAATGACTAAAGTTATACTCACAAAAAGTATAAAATCACATAAACTTGTTTTAAAGTTACATAAATTCAAATTTATATAATCAAAATCATAATTTAGCTTGAAATTACAAAAATAATAGTTGAAGTTACACTCGTAATGTAGTTGAAAGTCATTAAACCTCACTCATTTTGTTCTAATCATGTCCCTTCATTTTGTTCTAATCTTGTCCATCCATTTTTCTTTTAATCTTGACCTTCATCTTGTTTTAATCTTGTCCATCCATCATCTTCATCCAAAGGCCAACATGAGGACTCATGAACTCAATTTTGGAGGTGGACTCATAATAACTTACCTATATATATATATATATATATAGTCAAGATCCGGTGGAAACGACCACTCGGTGCAAAAAGTGAAAACGAACTAGCTATATAAAAATCTCACGCTGTTACGCATATAATGTCCCCAAAATCAACTTTCACATCTTTCCCATTTATTAAACTTCCTGCCATTTAATAAACTTCCTACCCTTTACCTTGATTCACCACCACCACCACCACCACCACCGGACGCCCAAACCACCACCACGCAAGCTTCCCGGCCAACCACCCTTACCACCAAACGTCACCAATTACCACCGCAATTAATTTTCGTCATTTTTGCCATAACTCTACTCTATTACCTCAATCTGTCTCTGTCTTCCCTTTGCAACCACTCGTTTTTCATTTTGCCGGAGACAAGATCAGACTAGTTGTCCGTCAGAAATTAACCTTGTCGGCGACAAGGCTCGACACCATTTCACTGTCAGCTATTCAATCATCGTCGATGAAGGACGTAGATGGTGAGTGAGAAACTTAGCTTAGTGATCGATATAACCAATGCTTATTTCTTTCGTCGAGTTACCTGACACTCGTCATCCTTTTTCCGTGGTGTGTGGTGGTGATGAGGTGGTGGTGCGGTGATAATTAGGGTGGCGATTGATTTTTTTTTTTGAAATTAGGATTTATTAATTAAGACCGTACATTGGGGACGCAGGGTGGTGGTGGTTGATACAGGTGAGGGAGGTCTGGATCGGAGTACAGGAAACTATGATGATGGTGATTGATTTTTTTTTTTTGGAAATTAAGGTTTCTTATTTGGGGGGTTTTTAATTGAATCATGACGGGGTTAATTTGGGGTTATTGTGTATATAGGTCGTATATTTGTGTACCTAGAATAATATTTTGTGTACCTAGAAAATATTTTGTATATCTAGGTAATTCGTATTTCGGCGTACCTATGATCGTTTAACATGTATCTGAAATCGGGTAAAAAAATGTACCTAGGTTAAAAATAAATGTATCTACGTTCTTAATAAATGTATTTAAAATTTTGATAAAAAAAAGCGTACCTAGGATACAAAAAAGTGTATATACATTCTTAAAAAATTTATATAGAATCTAGAAAAAAATGTACCTACGTTAGAAAAAAGTGTATCTACATTTTTAAAAAAAGTATATAAGATTCTCGTAAAAAACTTACATATAATAGTATTAGTGTATGTGTGATTTGTTAAAGAGAAAAAAAGTGTATCTAACCTATATATCAATGTATATATAGGTCGTTTGCACTTTTTCCACCGAGTGGTCGTTTTCACCGGATCCTAAATCTATATATATATATATAGAGAGAGAGAGAGAGGCAAGTTATAATGAGTCCACCTTCAAAATTGAGTCCATGAGTCCTCATCTTGTCCTTTGGATGAAAGAGATGGAGGGACAAGATTAGAACAAGATGGAGGGCTAAGATTAAAAGAAAAATGAATGAACAAGATTAGAACAAAATGAAGGGACAAGATTAGAACAAAATGAGTGAGTTTTAATGACTTTCACCTACATTCCGAGTGTAACTTTATTCATTATTTTTGTAACATTAAGCTAAAATGTGATTGACTATATAAATTTATATTTATGTAACTTTAAGACAAGTTTATGTGATTTTAGCCTTTTATGAGTATAACTTCAGTTATTACGAGTATAACTTCAACCTTTTTTGTGTAACTTTAAATCAAAATGTGATTTAAACTATATAAATTTGAATTTATGTAATTTTAAGACAAGTTTATGTGATTTTTGTTTTTTTATGAGGCAAACTTTAGTCATTAAGAGTGAAACTTCAACCATTATTTTTGTAACTTCAAACTAAAATATGACTTTCACTATATAAATTTGAATTTATGTAACTTTAAACAAGTTTATATAATTTTAAAGTTTTTATGAGTATAACTTCAGTCATTACGAGTGTAATTTCAACTCTTTTGAGTGTAACTTTAAACCAAAAATTGTGTAATTTCAACTCTTTTGAGTATAATTTTAGAGTTTTTACGAGTATAACTTCATTTATTAATTGTGTAACTTTAGTCAATTATAGTGTAACTTTATACTAAAATGAGATCTAATATATTAATTTGACATTTGTAAGACATGTTTAGGTGACTTTAGTCTTTTCTAGTGTAACTTCAGTCCGTACTAGTGTAACTTCAGTCCATACTAGTGTAACTTTAGTTATGAATAGCGTAACTTCAATCCTTAATAGAGTAACTTCAATCCTTAATAGCGTAACTTTAGTTATAAAACTATTAAATGGAGTAACTTTAGTCCATAATTGAACAACTTTAGTACATAATGATGGAACTTTAGATCTAGAAAAAAATCCACCAAAATAAAAATCCACAAAAAATATAAAATGAAAAAAATAGATCTAAAATAAAAATAAAAAACAGAAGAAATTTGAAAAAGAAGAAAAAACCAAAATATGAGATTTTACAATAAATAAAACTAAGATGTAAAAAAATAAAACGAGATCTAAAAAATAAGAAAATAAAAAAGATATATAAGAAAATAAAAGTGAGATCTAACCTAAGAAAATAGAAAAACAAGATCAAAAATAAATAAATATAAAACTAAATATAAAATTTAGAAAATACAACACCAAACACCAAAAAAAAAACGAGAGCTAAAATATAAAAAATGAAATCTAAAATAAAAAAATAGAAAAACATAAGAAATTTTGAAAATATAAAACCAGATTCAAAAAATAAAAAAAGTGGTGGTGTGGTGTTTTTTGTTTATCTTTTTTTTATTCAGATCTATATATAGAGGTAGGTTGGGTAGTGGTAGGAGGGAGAGTGGCGGCGCAGGGAGGAGGAGGAAGGCAGGGAGAGTGGCGGCGGTGGAGAAAGGCAGGGAGGGTGGTGGCGGCCTAGCATGACGACGGAAGGAGGAAGGAATGGAGGAGGAAGACGGTAGAGAAGGTCGGCGGCGGCGTCGGAAGGAGGAAGGAGGGGCAGCGGCGGCGTAAGAAGGAAGGCAGGGAGGAGGTCGTTGGAGAAGAGGAGGTCCGAGGTGGAGATGACGGTGGCGTCGGGTAGGTGTAGGTGGCGGTGGATGGAGGTGGCGGCGGGTGGGGTAGGGTTTTTCTTAGGATTTTTTTGGTTTTTTTAGAGCATAGAAGAGAGAGAAGGGAGGTAGAAAGAGAATGAGAGGATGTGAAAATGAAGAAAAAGAGTGAACAAAGTGTATTTATATTAGGGTTTAAAGAAGATGGATTGTGTGTGTCTCACAATCTTGACCCTCCATTTTGTTTTAATCCTAGCCATTCATCCTCTTGATCCAAGGGCTTGGATTAGGACTCAAGGACTCAAAAGAGAAGGGGAGACTCATTTGAACCTAACTCTATATATATATATATATATATATATATATATATCATTATCATTATTTATACAAGCTTTGCTCAATCACCAACAATGGTAGTTTGAGTCGTCATATGGTATCTTTCGCTTAAATTCGACCCTTATTTCAATTTCTTTACGCTTTTGCTTACAAATTTTGTGTGAATTCATTTTTATTTCTTTGATCACACAAATACAACAACATCAAAAAATATGCCTACTTGTTCAGAGAATTGAACTGAACAATTATTCTCACCAATGGATGATCCATTTGTTGGAGTGAGTGTCCTCAACAATAGTGCGATCACTTAATTAAACCTCATTAACAAGAATACAAAGGGATGATTAACATTATAGTCAACTGATCCACATTAATCGCTAATGATTGGCTTACTAGAGTATGACATTATTGTCGTATGACGATGGTGATCAGTTGATCCCTTGAGGTCACACCGAAAGGACAATTCCCTAATCATGATAGTTAATTAATTGTATAATGATACAGATTAATTAATCCCTTAAACAGAACAAGTTTACAAGTGAGAAATATATCTTATTGTAATATGATTAAATAAGATTCAATAAATATAATTGTTATATTAGAATGCTTAATGTTTATGAAACATTTGAGATAAGCATGGTTGGTTGATTATGATTACAATTAGTTGTAGATCATATTAACCAAATATGAGGTGACACATTTTATATATATATGTGATTATAAATTATTACTTAAAATGTTAAGTATAATTTATTTGACATGAAATTGTATGTAAATTAGTTAAATACATAATTATATTATGAGATAACATGTCACATGTCACATGTGTGACAAATGACAAAATCACATTTTATAAAATGGACTCCTTCTTATTAGAAGGAACCGGCTATATGGGGGGGTTGGGTAGGTTTAGGCTTTAAACATTATACTAATGATGATTAAACATAATGATTACTAAAGCCTAATGCATATAGCCACCCTACCACCTTGATTAGGCAAAAAGCATAAGCATGCCCTCCCTTCCCAAGGGGGTGCCGGCTTTGGTGGGTAAATAAGAGGATGTTTTTCCTCTTGTTTACTCACTTGAAAAATCTCATATGAAATACAATACAACATCTCACTAGAAATCTCTAAATACTTAGAAACTTTAGAAGTTTCATAGAATTTGTGTTGGAGTATAAACACCATATTACTAGAGTAGTAAGTGGAGTGTTGTATACTTGTTTTAAGGGTACTTAACTATTGTACTAGTAAATCAATAGTTGAGTGATTTAAGGGTAAGTCTAGGTGCAACGAAAGGAGAGTTCCTATACTTGGAGCTTTTGGAAATCCATCCTAAAATCATCTAGCTCAAGAACAAGTACAATAAGGTGTCTTGTACTTGTGCCCATATTCGAATAATAATCAATGTAAGGAACATTTTTCTTTCTCTATTTCGATTTAAATAATTAGCATGTAACTAGATCTTTCAAGCTAATTAAAATGATAATTAGTATTACTTAAGAAATGTCTTAAGTATAAGTATATGAACCTAACACCATTGTTTCTTTGCACCAATGATCAACATAATCTTCAGCTGTCTTCGTTCATTCTTATTTGATAGGAGAAGGTTTTTACAGTGGAAAAGAGAGGTAATTCAAGCACTCATATCCAAGAACAAGTCAGGCTTTATCACTGGAGAATTTTCTGCTCCATAACCTACTGACAGACGTTTCCATCAATTGGTAAGATGCGACTTGCTTGTTCTTCGTTGGATCCTTAATTCTTTGGATAGGAATTTACGTGACAATCTTCAGTATTCTGTGTCATCTAAATATCTTTGGGATGAGTTGATAGAACGGTATGGTCCGTTCAATGTTCTTTAATCGTATGAGTTAAGGAAAGAGCCGCACAAACTTACTCAAGACAATCTTTCTCTTCTTGAATATTACATCAAGTTAAAGAATATGTGAGAAAGTATTGATAACATAGATCTTATGCCACGTTGCACTTGTGGGGCACTTTCTCGCTGTACTGGCCAACTAATGAAACGCTTTCTGAGTCGTGAGACTCATGCTAAACTAATTCAGTTGGTAATGGAGTTGAATTATGTGTTTGAACAAGTTCAGACCAATCTCCTTTCAATGGACCCATTACCTCCTATCAATAAGGTTCTTGGTCTCCTTCAAAAGATTGAGAATCAAAAGCATATATATGATGCTACTGCAACTGATTTCTTTGTTGATTCAACAACATATAGTGTCAAGAAGAGATCTTTTCATTTTTCTGTTGGTACTGATATCAGTGTTAAGAAACATGTCAAAGATAGTGATGATGATATTGAACCTAAAGGATATATTCATTGTGGCAAGAGTAATCACACAATAGAAGATTGTTATAAGCTGAAAAACTGTACTTTTTGCAAAGTCAAACTCCTTCTCAGGTTCATTTACAGTCTCAAGTTACACCTGATCTGGTGCAGGGCATAGTTGATTCAGTCGTGGCTAAGGTGATGGAGGCCATGTCAGACAATTATGTTTGTCATCATTATTTTACTTTAACGTCTTTTGTTCACTTTGCAGGTACTTCTATTTCATCTCAGGTTAATGCTGTCAATGGTTTTCCTCATTAACTAGATTGGATAGTTAACGCATGGGATTCTGACCACATGACCTCTAATGGAACTATGTTACAAAATCTAAAAACTTTGGAAAAACCTATTTATGTAGCCTTGCCTGATGGGTCTGTTAAAGTTGTTTATCATGCTGGTTAAATACAATTAACTGATAGAACTGTTCTGTATAATGTTTTATTTCTACCTCATTTAAACCAAAATTTAATTTCTGTAGGAAAGCTAATTATTAATATTGGTTTATATGTTAGTTTTTTGGAAACTGAATGCATTTTTCAGGACCTTTCAAATAAGAAGATTGTGGCCAAGGCTACAAGATTTGGTGATCTCTACAGGATCAAACTACATAGTGATTTCTTTTCTATGCTTAATAAATCTGTAAATTTCATTCATGTTACGGTTTCAAAATCAACTTATGCATATCATGTTGTAAATACTAGTGATGCAGTTTCTACTTTACATGCTAGAGTTGGTCATAGCTCTTTACAAAAAATGAAACATGTATTTCCTGTTGAACTCAAAAGAATAACAAAGTTGTTTTGTGAATCTTGTGAATTTGTTAAACATCATAATCCATCCTTTCCTAGAAGTACTTCTTATGCTACAAGTTGTTTTAATCTTGTTCATATGGACCTTTGGGGGCAATAAAAAGTTCCTACTATTTCTGGTGTTAGATTCTTCTTAACTATTCTTTATGATTATAGTAGAAAAACATGAACTTTATTATTGCAAACTAAGACACAGGTTCCAAGCCTTATCTGTAATTTTGTAACTTATCTTGAGAATTATTTTGACACAAGAATCAAAGTGATCAGATATGATAATGGCACTGAGTTTTTCCAAACTCAGTGTAATCAGTTCCTCAAGACAAAAGGCATTCTTCATCAAAGTAGTATAGTAGGAAGACCTAATAAATGGTAGGGTTGAATGCAAGCATCACCTGTGAGACACTGCTAGAGCCCTTATGTTTCATTCAGGGGTTCCAGTCAAGTTATGGGGTGATTTTCTGTTGACTGATACACATTTAATTAATAAAATGCCATCTTCTGTTATTCAGTGGAAGACCCCTTATCAGTTATTGTTTAATACATCTCCATCCTACCAAGACTTGAAGGTTTTTAGGTCATTATGCTATGCTTCTATGCCTCCCACTACAAGGGACAAATTCCAAACAAGAGCAAGGAAGCGTGTCTTGTTTTTTTTTTTGGTGAACGGTAAGAATTATATTAATGCTCAAAAACAACCATTACATGCCATCAAAAGTTCCAATTGTGTCAAAAGAATAAAATAATAACAGCTAGTCTATTCTAAGTTGTCTATCCAAGCCCTATATTTCTAAGTTAAAATCGAATTGTTGAGTCTTCGAAACCGAGCTTTAACATCCTTGAGAATGTCTGTGACAATATGATTAGGGTGTTTGACAATAGCATTAATCCAAGCTTCCTTCCTCATGATCCAGATCCCATAAATGAGAGCAACATGACAAGCACAAATATATTTTCGATGTAGCATGGACTTCCCTCTTAGAAAACCAGTAAACCAACACTTGCATTTTGAAGTTGACCTTGAGTTTCTGCTGAAGTATCTTGATGCAAAGAAGACTGAAATAACATTGGTATAGAATATGAGAATGATTTTCAGGGTGTCTACGACACAAGTCACATACCTGATCAATAAACATACCCATTTACAGTAACCTGACTTTAGTAAGTAGCTTGCCATGCATACTACTCCAGAAGATAAATGAAGCCCTGGGGATATTAAGAGAATTCCAGCAAACATATCTCCAAGGTATCTTTGGTTATACTTCTCTTATCCAATTATAACCCTCAGCAACAGTATAATCTTTAGGACTATTGAGCCATTTGTTGTTCACATAAGCAACTTTGAAGATAGACAAAATATGAGATATTTTTTTCCAAGACCAACGACAGTCCACAGGAGCAATATAGTCAGTCCAACTTGTGTTCTTAAGATAGACATGACTCACCCATTTCACCCGAAAATGATCCTTCTTAGTCGCAAGCCACCAAGCATATTTACCTATCATAGCCTTATTCCAAGTTGTTGACTGTTTGATGATCAGACCACCTTTCTCCTCAGGGTGACAACATTTATCCCAACTCACATTTGGGGCCCTTCGGTAATGAGCTTTGGCCCCCCACAGAAAAGTTATACAGAGAGGATCTATCTTATTCATGATACTATTTGAGATGACAAATATGGCAGCCCAGTACTAATGAAGAGGTGAGAACATATTGTACTAACACCAATCTACCAGCATAAGATAGGTGTTTTGCCCCCATCCTCTAATTTTACTCACAACTCTATCAGTTAACTTCAAGCCTTCATTTTTAGAAAGTTTCTTAGAAGAAATGGGAACCCCCAAATATTTGAAGGGAAGACTACCTCTAATAAAACCAGAAACTTGCAGAATATCTCCAACTATCTCATCAGAGACCCCATTGAAATGAATCTCAGATTTATTGCTATTAAGGCACAAACCATAAGCTGCTGAGAATGTGGCAAAACTTCTCAAAATCCACATTATGGATGCCTTATTACCCTTAAAGAATTAGCAAATCATTAGCAAATAATAGATGATTATGTTTAATAGGACCACAAAGGGGATGAAATTTAAAGTCATCTTGCTGGGCAAAACAAGAATACGAGACAAATACTCCATACAGATAGTAAAGAGGAGAGGGGATAATGTGTCCCCTTGCCTCATACCTCTCCCCCCTTTAAAAAAGCCAAAAGAATTCCCATTGACAGACAAGGAATAGATAGGAGATGAAACACATACCATAATGAGATGAATGAATTTCAGGGGAAATTGTAATGCTTTCAACCTTTGCTCCAAAAAGCCCCATTCTATAGTGTCATAAGCCTTCCTCAGGTCTATTTTAATCAAACATCTAGGTGAGGTAGCTTTTCTGTTGTACAACCTAACAAGATCTTGACATATGAGCACATTCTCCATAATGTTTCTCCCTTTTATGAAGCCCTTTTGACTACTGCTAACTATGTCAGGAAAGACTTTACTCAGCCTATTACACAAGATCTTAGCAATACATTTATAAACAACATTGCAACAAGCAATGGGACGAAATTCAAGTACACTAGAAGGATTTTGAACTTTAGGTATAAGACTAAGAGTGGTAGTATTCACCTGTTTCAGTAGTTTACCAGAGCTGAAAAATCCTTAACAGACAAAATAATATCTTCTCCCACAATGTCCTATGAGTCCTTGTAAAACTGACTACCACCAGGCCCTGGAGACATGGAAGCGGGAATAGAAAAGAACAAGCCTTGATCTCATCAGTGCTGATGGAGGAAAGAAGAATATCAGAATGTATCTGTGTTATAAGCTTCCCAATCCTCACAGTAGGTATATGGACATTAGAAGTATCATTCCTAGTCCCAAGGAGAGTCTTGTAATATTCAAGAAAAGCATTCTCAATGCCTTGATTACCCACATGTCTCTGCCCATACATATAAGTAGTTTGGAACACTCTGTTATGAATCTGTCTTGCTCGGATTTGATTGTGAAAGTATTTCATCTCCATGTTGGATCTAATCAACTTTGGCTTTTTGGCTAAGAAAATTGTGAAGGTCTTTACTAAGCTCCCTGTAAGTTTTGGCAGCCTCATTTTTAGCTTGAAGAATATGATGATCTGTAGGATTTTGATGCATCTGCACTAGTAGATCCTCCAGTAAAAGTCGTGCAACTTCAACAGCTTTCTCAACTTCAGAGTATTTGTTTCTATTAAGCTCCTTCAGAGATTTTTTATGATTTTTCAGTTTAGTAACAACTTTATACATGAGGGTACCATGAACATGGTGATTCCACACATGTTGCACAATACTTTTAAAGTCCGGATCCTGCCCCCACATATCAAAATATCTTAAGTGAGGGTTTCTGTGTCCTAGAGGAACTTTTTTGTAACAGATACTAGGATTGTGATCAAATAGTCCCTCAGGCATAAAATGTACATTAGAGTCAGGATAAAGATCTGTCCAGTCAGAATTAATTAGAAATCTATCAATCCTGGAAAAATTCATTCTCAGGGGATCTTGCTTGTTGTTCCAGGTAAAGAAAGGCCTTGGCCTCTAATATCCACTTAACTGCAATGATCCACACAACTCCTCAAATCATTAATGTCATACCAAGTAACTTGTCTCCCAATCCTCTCATTAAAGTGAAGAACACTATTGAAGTCTCCACAAACCCCCAATAGACCAACTAAATTGTCATGAAACTGATTGAACTGTTCCCATAGATCTCTTCTTTACCTCTCCTCATTTGAACCCATAAACAACATATAGAAAGAACTTATCGCCTGTAGACACTTCAGCAACCTCAACATTAATGACCTGGGCAGACATGGTACAAATAATAACCTAGAAGATCTGAGGAATCCTGATCAGCCAGATTCTACCACCAGGGTGATAATTGTTATTATTAACTCCCTTCCATTGAGCACCTAGATTATGAAGAACAGTAGAAATATCCTGCTCTTTTATTTTAGTCTCCACTTGTAACAACCCGAAAAGTACCCAATTTTTCTAGTAAAAATATTTACTAACACTTTTCAGCAGACTTAAGTTTTTCAAATAGAATTTATTGTTTCGAGTCGTATTTTGAAATTCCGCGTTCGTATTTGGAATTTCTGAGAAATTTCATGAAAATCCCGTTTTTTAGTCATCTTTGACTTTCTGACTTTAAGTCGTCTTTGACTTTTTCTGGACTTTTTAAAGTCGTCATTGACTTTTCTTGACTTTTAAGTCGTCATAAACTTTTCTTGACTTTTAAGTCATTTTTGACTTTTCTCGACTT
>JAIUZE010025747.1:0-10562 GCA_022085475.1 Heliosperma pusillum | reverse complement strand
ATTGTGTGATGTGGTTCCAATGGATGCCTGTCACTTGCTATTAGGCAGGCCATGGGAGTTTGATAAAAGCTCCATACACCAAGGAAGAAGCAATACCTATTCTTTCAAGCATGGGAGCAGGAAGGTGACATTAGCCCCCTTGCCACCACACCAGAAGAGCTATGGAAGTCCAAGTATGGCTGAGGATGTTAGTGGAGTTGTATTTCTATCTGAGTCAGCAATGGTCAAGGAGTGTAGTGAGGAGCAACCTATAGTAATGCTGCTATCAAAAGAAGTTCAGGAAGAGGAGTCTAAGGTGATCCCTGCAGATGTTAAGCCCCTCATTGATCAGTTCAAGGAAGTGTTTCCAGAGGAACTTCCTGATGGCTTACACCCTTTGAGAGGGATTGAACACCAAATAGACCTTGTGCCAGGGTCTGTACTACCTAATAGACCAGCCTACAGATGTGATCCTAAGGCTACACAAGAGCTGCAAAAGCAAGTTGGAGAGTTGATGAGTAAAGGGTTTTTAAGGGAGTCATTAAGCCCTTGTGCTGTGCCTGCATTGTTGGTTCCTAAGAAGGATGGGACTTGGAGGATGTGCATAGATAGCAGGGCTATCAACAACCTCACAGTCAAGTATAGGTTCCCTATACCTAGGCTTGATGACATGTTGGATGAGCTAAGTGGCTCAAGGTTCTTTTCTAAGATTGACTTGAGGCAAGGTTACCATCAATTGAGGATCAGAGAAGGAGATGAGTGGAAGACAGCCGTCAAAACAAAGCATGGCCTTTATGAGTGGCTTGTCATGCCCTTTGGCCTGTCAAATGCCCCAAGTACCTTCATGAGATTGATGACAGAGGTGCTTAGGCCTTGCCTAGGGAGGTTTGTGGTGGTATACTTTGATGATATCCTCATCTACAGCAAGAGCAAGGATGATCATTTGAGGCATCTTGAGGCTGTGTTTGAAATACTTAAGGAGAGCAAGCTCTTTGGGAAGCTTGAGAAGTGCACCTTCATGACTGAGGGAGTCAAGTTTCTAGGATATGTGGTATCTGGTAGAGGCATTTCAGTTGATCAAGACAAGATCATGGCAGTCCAGTCTTGGCCTATCCCTAGGAGTATTACAGAAGTAAGGGGATTCCATGGCTTAGCATCCTTCTACAGAAGATTCATTAAGGACTTTAGCACCATTGCAGCACCTCTCACTGAGTGCATGAAGAAGGGAGAGTTCACTTGGACTGAGAATGCTTTACATGCTTTCAAACACATGAAGAAACTCTTGTGCAGTGCACCTATCCTAAGATTGCCAAACTTTGATTGCCTATTTGAGGTTGAATGTGATGCAAGTGGAGTGGGAATTGGAGCTGTCTTCATCCAAGAGAAGAAACCTGTAGCCTACTTTAGTGAAAAGCTAAGTGGTGCCAAGCTAAACTATTCTACATATGATAAAGAGTTCTATGCTCTTGTCAGAGCTCTGAGGCATTGGAGTCATTACCTGAAGCCCAAACCTTTTGTCTTACACTATGATCATGAGGCATTGAAGTACATAGGAGGCCAGCATAAGCTCAGTCACAGACATGCTAAGTGGGTGGAGTTCCTTCAATCATTCACCTTTTCTAGCAAATACAAAGAGGGCAAACAAAATGTGGTGGCTGATGCATTGTCTAGGAGGTACACTCTGCTATCAACTATGGAGCAAAGGGTTCTTGGCTTTGAGTTTATGAAGGACATGTATCAAGAAGATCCAGACGTTGCAGAAGATTGGTTAGCACAGAAAGAGGGAACAAGAACCATTGACTCACCATACACTTTGCAAAATGGATTCTTGTTTAAAGGAAACAAGTTGTGTGTTCCCAGAGGATCTTATAGGAACCTATTGATCAAGGAGGTACATGGGAGTGGCCTTGGAGGACACTTTGGGGTTCAGAAAACTGTGGACATACTACAAGATCAATTCCACTGGCCTAAGATGATGGGAGAAGTTCAAATAGTGCTCAGAAGGTGTGGAGTTTGTCAAAAGGCCAAGAGTTCTTTCCAAGCAGGACCTTACACTCCCCTACCAGTCCCATGTAGGCCTTGGGAGGATGTTAGTATGGATTTCATAATGGCATTGCCTAGGACAGCAAGAGGGAAGGATTCTATCATGGTGGTTGTGGATAGGTTCAGTAAGATGGCACATTTCATTGCATGCAAGAAGACTGAGGATGCTGTGAGTGTAGCAGAGCTATACCTTGATGAGGTAGTGAGGTTACATGGAGTTCCAAGGACCATTGTGTCTGACAGAGACACAAAGTTTATGAGCCATTTCTGGAGGACATTGTGGAAACTGCTTAACACTAGGTTATTGTTTAGTACCTCCCATCACCCTCAAACTGATGGCCAAACTGAGGTGACTAACAAGACCTTGGGAAGAATCTTGAGGTGTATAGTCAGCAAATCTCTCAAGGATTGGGACTTGAAGTTGGCTCAAGCAGAGTTCTCTTTCAATAGAGCTCCATCAGCAGCCACAGGCCACTCCCCCTTTGAAGTGGTCTATGGTACTAACCCCTTAATGCCTTTGAGTTTGTCTAATGTGTGCAGGTCAGAGGTCCACTATGATGCCAAGAGAGGGTGGAACAAATGCTAAAACTCCATGAATCAGTCAGAAAGCAAATTGAGAAAGCCAATGATCTATACAAAAAGAATGCCAAGGTTCCTAAGACCAAGAAAGACTTTGCACCAGGAGACCTAGTATGGATCAACCTAAGGAAAGAAAGGTTCCCTTCCAAGAGAAAGAACAAGCTAGAGCCCAGGGCAGATGGTCCTTTTCAAGTCACAGAGAAGATAGGTCCCAATGCCTACAAAATTGATCTACCAGGAGAGTATGCAGTCCATGGAACATTCAATGTGGGAGATCTCAGTCCCTTCTATGAAGACTCTGAGGGGGAGGAAGACACAGGCTTGAGGTCAAGCCCTTTTCAACCTGGGGAGGCTGCAGCAGGAGCTCACCCAAAGGGTCTTGATGATCAAACCACATACAAGACAAGCTTGACCCCTCAGATGGAAGCTCGAGTTACAAGGTCTAAACAACAAGTTATGACAAGTCAAGAACAACCCAAGCCAAGCCACCCCAATGAAGAAGACAGTCCAAGACTCAACAACCCATGCCAACCCCAATACAACCCACATTACCCACACAAGACAGAAAAACCTTCAGGCACAGACAGACCAATTCACAAACCCTGTATCTAGGAGGTACACCAGGGCATCCCAACCACCCCCACCATGGCCTACCATCAAGCCAACCCATTAAGCTACAAGTTTGCCCAGGACAAACCCTTTTGAAGTCTAGTAGAAATTCATGAAACAGACACCCCAAGTTAAGAGTCCAGCAAACAACTAAAACAGAGAAGGTACATGTCAGATTGTGGTTTCCTTTTGTTTAAGTCAACTTGTCATCGTCCAAGGCAGGTCTTATCTAAGTTATAATAAGAATAGAGAGTCCCAAGGAGCAGCAACACACCCAGGCAAGGCAGCAAGACAACAAGAGCAACAGATTTCCATTTCAGGAAAAATCCAAAAACTGCTTTATTTGCTTTTGTTCAGTCTGTTTTCTTTTGTGTCTTGTGTCTGTTCTTATTAGTTGTTGAGCTCGTCCTATTGTGAGGCTCTTAATTAGTGTCAGTAGAAGTAGTTTAGATCCTAAGCTAGCCCTTGGATGATCTATACATCCAATGGCTCACAAGATATCAACCTCTCTATATAAAGGGGTCTTGTATGTTGTTGTAGGAGACTTTTATGAATGAATGAATTAAACTTTGAGAAATCACTCAATGTTATCAAACTTGTGCTAAGAGCTGTAGTTTGAAACAAGCCTGATACATCTCCAAGGTGTTTGATCAGTGCCTTGTGTTGTGAGTCAAGTTATACCTGTGCTTTGCTGTGGTTTGACTTACTTGCTGTTGAGGTTAGTTTAGGGTGTTTGTGCTTTGCTGTAACACTTGAAACTGTCTCTAAAACCAGTCTTGAATCCTTTTTCTCTTGTGCTTTGCTGTAGAGGATTGTATCCAAGTCATATCCCTTGAATCTTTCAGTTAAACAACTCACAATCTCTAAAACAACATCCCTTGTTACTTGATATTGTTTTCAGTTTGAGTCAAGCTAATCAAATCACTTAAAACTTGTGAACCTTAGTAGTTTACACTCCACTTTGTCGATCAAAACTAGGTAGAAATCGCCTCAAATGACGGTTTACCTACAAAAACACGATAAAAGCGAGATATATGCTAGAAGAAGGTAAAACACGTAGAAACGCTCTTAGAGAGCGTTAAAGGCAAGCAAAACGAGACAAAAAGGGGTGAAAAAGTAGGGTGAAATGACACTATATCAGTGATCCCTTTTGGACTTGTATGTCCTTATTTGGTACGAAGCCCTTTGACTTGGCGATGTGAGATGAAATTGAGATTTGATGTTGATACTTTAGCGTGATTTCGGAGAATCATAAAGTTGTTGGTTCAACGGGTCATGTTAGGAAAGCAGTCAAGTGATTTTTATTAGCGTATATGGAATAGTCAATTCAACTACACCATGGTAAGCCTGGCATGCGGTTATATTGTGTATATAACTACGTAACATGTTATAGCATAAAGGGACATTGTATGTGGCGGTGTTACTTGAATGATCTGGGGAAGCGTTATTGTGAAAGTGTTATGTTAGTTTGATAGAGGCTTAATATAGCACTACTTGTTACATATTTGGTCGCACGCCCCATTTTCGAGTATGAGACATGGTTGATAGTTCATATTGAGTTGTGTTTTTTTTATGGGCTTGGCTGTGTGGCCAAGTGGGAGTTTTGTGACTCGGATGTGTGACCGAGTGGGAGTATTGAAATTTACGCATTAAACAACCACATTAGTTGTGGCTATTACTCCATTAAGTTTGTGATAATGGTTGTGATTTAAGACTAAGATATTGAGTCGTTGAATATGTTTTAATGGCCATTATACTCATTAATCCCTTCTTTGTAACTACCTATTTGTGGTAATATAAATAAGAAAACGTATTAAGCAATAGATACACTAACACACAACAACAACACACAACATCAATTAGAAATGTACAATATCAATACGGTTAAGCTCTCCATCAAATTGGAGCTTTGGAATTTGGGGTGTGGCTATATCCGGTGACTCTAGTAGCCACCGGGATAAGTCTCGGTTTCGGTTTCATGGTCAGAAAGCGGCACGTCGATCATCGTACCTATTCCGCTATTAAGGTACGCTTATTTCCAACAGTTAGCAAAATAGTGGAGGAATTTAAAGGAGAGAGAAAATGGATTCTTCTCTTTCCCTCCATTTTTGTTAACCAAACACACTACCCAATAGACATCGCCTTTAGCGTTAATAATCTCTCTCACTTTATGCAAGCCCTACTGATTAGCATTGGACCGCCTTGAAACGTCTTTTGCGTTACTTAAAAGGTACCAATGCTCTTTTGTGGGCATTTAAGAAAGAACGAGCTCTTGCTCGTTTATCCGATCCACTGAAGCGTAATTCATGGCTATTGCTGACGCTACCTCTGAGCTCACTTGGCTACAATCGTTGCTCACTAAACTTCGTCTTATGTCACGGGAAGCTATTGTGATTTACTCCGACAATTTGAGTGCCACTCATTACTCCGTCAACCCCATTTTTCACTCTCGTATGAAGCACTTGCGTTGACATTACATTTTGTATGTTAACATGTTCAACAAGGCACCCTATGGGTTCATCATATCTCGGGCCATGATCAATTGGCCGGCGTATTTACGAAGTTGATTCTTTGTCCATGCCATTAGTTTTTGCTCTCAGAAGTTTGGTCTCGCTTGTAGCTCGTACATTTTACGGAGCCGGTTAAGCATATATCTTAAATATCTTTCAGTTATTTTCATATCTTTATCTTAGGTATTATATGTTTTAGACTTTCCTAATTCTTGTAATTATCTTTTCATGATGTCATGTAATTTGGCTAGTATAGAATTTGGTCTAGATTAGTCTCTTGGTGTTATCTTTATATAAATACCAACCTTTGTACTATCAATAAGTCTTGCTTGTGACGGGACGACCCGTCGCAAGCTTGCAACGAGTCAAATCTCCCTTATAAAGTGCAAGTGGCAAGGCAAGTGGGGGACTCCATTTACCCCCCACTTGCTCTTTGTGAGGGGGATTTGACCCGTCGCAAGCTTGCGACGGGTCGGTCCGTCACAAATGAGAATTTGTGTTGTACTATTATAGTATTATGCATTGATATATGAAAATCACAAGCATTCAATCACTTACATTACCTTCTATTTAAAACTCAATCAAAGTTTAACATTATTAGAATACAATATTATTTAAATTTTTATATTATAAAATCATGCAAATAGAGACTTTATACCATAGAAATATAAAGGATTTTATAGCCATGGTATCATTATCATACCCATTTCCTGTCTTTAATTTGGATATGAGAAACCATATTCTTTAAGTTTGAATGTAGGGGATAAACCATTATTCTGTCTAATAGTTTCCACAAAAGTTAAAATCAACACACCCACAAATTGATATTATCGATTCAATATCAAAATATAGAGTTTTTTTTCTAAAATGGGGTTCAACAAAAAAGTAATTTGCAAAGTGGGTGTTTTTTGAAACTAATTATCCAAAATGGGTCCACGTAGGATCGGTTTTGACGAAGCTGGATTAAGGCTTAAAGTCGCTCAGCCGGAGGACGACTTGAGATTAAGTCGCTCTCCCCCTCAGCGACCTTAATCACTTGAAATAAGTAGAAGTTTATACAAATAATTGAGTTTGGGACAAAGTCGCTAAGCGGGAGAGCGACTATGGTTGATTTTAAAGAGTAACATCGCTAATAAAAAAAAAATCACTGTAGCTAGTCGCTCTGCAGGACAGCGACCACAATAATTTTTTTTTTTTGCTTTTTTAATAGTGTATTGGGTACTTGATAAGTGTTAATTTGTATGATTTTATCCCCTCATTTTAGCTCGATTTGATATGGTTTATCCACTTTAAGAAGTGGTTTTATGAGCTAATATCTCCTTTGCAGTATTTCTCGTGCTTTAATGTCATTTGTAGGAATTGAGTCGTTTCTACTTCAAATCCCGTCATTTGAAGGAAATATGAGCAAGGACAAGCTAAGGACGATTACGTGAGGTTAAGATGGCATGCTATAAAGATCTAGAGGTTCCGAGTTGAAGGGAACAAGTTTCAAGTCATTTCGAGCTCATATGCACAAGTTGCGACAGTTTTGCTATTCGTCGTCGAAAGCCATCTCAAACCTCATGCTCCGACCCTTAACCCTTGGGGACATGATCAAGCTTAAAAAGGAGAGTAAATGAGGCCCAAGAGGTGTTAGTTATGTCCCCGTTCGGATCTAAAGTCAATGGGGTCAAGACAAATCACGTCAAATGCCAAGGGAAGATCAAACGAAAGTCAAAATGCATATGGGGCTGCAAACCCGATCGGGTTTACCATCAATCCGATCAGGTTCACCAAATTCTACGCATCTTCTCTTCATCTCCCTCTCTTTAATGCAAGGCTTAAATGACTTGTTTAATAGGCATGAATCCGGACGCATTTGGGCAGCCTCTCAACCCTATAAATAGCCTATGCATCACACACAACTAAGATGTACAAACACTTCTCTACACAACCCTAGATTAGAATTAGAAAACCCTAGCCTCCATTTTACATTTTTAGCGTCTTTAGTTTAGTTTTTTCTTTCTTTCTCCATTTTGTAGTTTTAGTTTTAGATCTAGTTTTCTCTAGTCTAGTTTAGTTCTAAGTTTCCTTCAACTGTAATTGTTCTACTTGTAATTGGAATTCTAGTTTCCGGGTTTGCATTTTCCTATTCAAGTTCCTATTCCATTTCAATCTTTGCTCATCCTTTCCGGTAATCCTTATTCTTGTTTTTACATTATAGTTTCATTTTCTTTTAGTATTTCCTTTATCAAGTTTACCATTCTTAGTTTTATAATCTTAGTTTCCCTTTCATTGTTAATCATGCATAAGTAATCTTTGTTCTAGGGGAAGGGTTAACATGTCTAATTAATTTATAAGTATAAATTGATTCCGGGTAGAATTGTTTTAGTTGTCTCTATTTCTTGTTTGATTATCATGATAAACTTTGATTTAAGGCCTTAATCAATTGTTTATACTTGTCAATTTCCGTCTCAAGGGCGAGAGTCGAGATGAAAATTAAAGGACTGGCAAGAATAGTTTAATGACCTAGCAAGGCTGAAAAGACGTTAGGACACGTTAAAAAGTCGGTATGAATCCGAAAGGAATATACCATTTAAAGACTTGGACAACTATGATTTTTCTAAACCCGTAATCAACTTTGCTTTTAAATTGATTAGCATGTGAACCCCGATCCCTAGATCCTTGTCTTTATTGTATTGTTATCATTTTTATTATAGCATTTATTAATTAGTGACAAACATTTGCCAATCGTACAAGATAGAGTTCTAACCATAACTATTCACAAGTATCTCCCCGCTCCCCGAGATCGACCCCTTACTTCCCTAATTACATTAATTTGTTGTTAGCCTAGTTTGGGTTATTTATCTTTGATTAGGGTATGCGACAACCCTGTCAGTACTAGTCGCTTAGGGGGAGAGCGACTTTGATCCGAACCTAGCTTCGGGCTGACGTGAACCTATTTTGGGTAATTACTTTGAAAAACTACCCATTTTGTTAATTTATTTGAATTTGAGACTCATTTTTGAAAAAAACTCAAAAATATAGGATAAAATATATGGTGGTAAAGTGACTCGGTAGTGACTTATCACCTAGTGATGACCTAAGCCAACAATAACTCGACAATGAATTGAAGTATTGAACTGTACCGACCTGAACTCGGTGGTCACTGAACACAAACCCATCCTTTATTTTAATATTGATCCGATTAAACTTGACCCGCCAACCCAAATGGCACGATTTCCGGCTCTACATGCATTCATGCAACTATCTCAAAGAAGATTATTGTTTTTTGTTTATTCCAATGTATTCGTAACTTCATCGGAAATTAAACAAAGTCATGTTTTCTAGAGATAAGCAAACAAGGATATGAAGGACAAACATACTCATTCTCAAATAATGCTTAGATCCGCAATAGTAGGCCAGCACAAAATCCTATTTAACCTTATTACCCCACTCTAGAAATTCCAATGATTTTATAAATATATCTCTTGAAAAAATCACACTAAAGTTTTGCTGGGAGTTGACTTTCTAGCTTGGATTCTCGGATCAGCCTCGGGATGGATTTTGATTCTTTTCGGGACGATTTCAGTTTGTAGACCCTTAACGTTTGGAAACACAAAGCTAACAAAATTCAAGTGTAATAGTTTTTTCACAAATTTTCTTTTAAGACGGAAGTATCCGTATTAAGGCTTAAGATGAGTTAAATAATAACTCATTTTTATTAATAGGATGGACATCTTATCATTTCTTAGACATTTTATTTTTGTCTTATCCATACAAGTGGAATACTACTTGACCCGGTTTAGCTAATATCTGTCTTAATAGAGACTTATTGTAGTTTTTGGGGTTTGATTTTCCTACTTTAGTCATCGATCGGACAATCATAGTACGCTATTAATTGCAGCCAGGCCGATAATCTTGTCTGCAAAAAAAAAAGCTCACACGTGAGGGGAAGTAAGAAGGCAAAGATGAGCTCACTTATCATAAGTATCACATGTGAGTCTCACATCGAAAAAAAATGAGATAGTTGTCTAGTTTATAAAGCGCAATGAAAACGGCACTACCGTTTTTACTAATACAACTCAATTTGTGAGAGAGTGAATAGTAAAATATCAATATAATTAGTTTGAATATGAGTGACATTAGTAAAAACGGCAGTGCCGTTATCATTGCTCTTTATAAAACAAGGAGTTATTCCATTCATTGACAATTGGTTTTTTGATGAAACCTCCTAGGACTTAAACCAGACATTCTCTTTCGTATGAATGTGTGCGGCCCATACCCAACAACGTAATCTTATCATGGTATCAATGGGCATGATGAGGAAAAAAAGACGCAAAAACCGAGCCAAGTAATTGCAACCAGGCTGGTGGCTTGATTTGACAGAAAAGGGGAAGACGATAAAGAGCTCACCTAATGGTAAATATCACAAATGATGAGTTCCACATTGGAAGAAAATGAGAGAGTTTTCTAGTTTATAAACCAATAAGCTCCACTCCACTCATTACCAATTGGTTTGGGGATGGAACCTCATTGATAGGTTTTGGGATGGACTTATAAACTGGACTATATCCAATTTATGTATTAGTGCGGCCAAGGCCCGGTAATGTAATCTTATCATACGGCGATAAATTAATTTAAAAAATAAACGTAATGGATAAATAATATTAAAAAAACATACATGTACTGCTTATGTATGTCAAACCTTTGATGTGCATCATTCACTATCTCCCTTACACAGGCCAACTCTCCAATACGATCCAATATTTCATAGGGATTGATAAACTTCTGGCTCAGCTTGCCCCTCTTCCCAAATCTCATCACCCCACGCATACATGACACCTTCAAAAGAACCTTGTC
>JAIUZE010025746.1:0-22525 GCA_022085475.1 Heliosperma pusillum | reverse complement strand
ATGCGGAAATACGGTATTTTAAAAACTTTTAAACATGCAAGATATATATAACACGAGGTGTGTCAAAATGATACAAACTAAATACGGAATTATACAACAAAGAGACGAGGCCTCTTAAAATGTTAGCAAAGAACAAGTGTTTAACAACAACTAGCTACTATCGTCTAGAGGTGAACTTCCAGGGACAACGCCCGCTAGCTCACACCGAACCCCAAAATGTCATATCCAAAAAGTCATCCATATCAAGCAACCTGTTCATCCATGAAAAACATGAATGCCACAGTCAGTGGGGAGTAACTCCGGGTTCTCCCAGCCATATTACATCAAACGTACACATAAGGTAATACAAAAGTAAAGCATGCATATATATATATACATGTGAGTTGCGATAAGAACAAATATGCAATACGGGATATAATGATAAGATCATATAGAAATCAATTCCGTAAACATCATGTTATTCCAAGACTCAGGAAAGACACTCTTAGGCAATCGAATACGCTCACTAGGGCTTACATCTCACCGTTAGCGGTATAAGATTGATAAGATTGATAAGATTGAGACTCGACAGACAAACCAGTCAAGTCATGCGACAATTACACAATTCCAACATATTATCAACCATTCACGAACCAAGACAATGACGGTGTCCAATCAGGCAATGACCATGAACAATATCATGAAATCACGCATTCAAAGAACGACAGAAGACGACAATCTCACGGTAAATGAAACGCACTAGCATCGTGTCCCAGCAAGAATGATAAATGGCATCCAAGGGATAAAGCATTCCTGAACGCATACACGATAAAGCATTTCGCGTAGTAGACTAATTTATGCTGGTAGGAACGATAATTAAAGGCTACTAATCTTAAAACTTGGCCAGATTTCGGGAATCACATTTTCCATTCGACATGCGATAAAGCGTTAGCATTCCAAGACTCGGCTGTATAATATAGTATATGCCGAAGAGTACCCAAATTCGGTAGATCAATTCACGAAAGAGGCGGAAAAACAGCTCAAGCCTCATAACATGCGGTACGCTACATGCAAATAACACCACCTCGCAAGTACACAACATTTGACGGCCGGGTCGAACAACGAATAGCGTTCAACTCCCAACAACGTCGTCGTATGCCCACTAACACATGCATTTAAGCAGTAGGATACCTCTCCGTTCCGACATTCCAGCCTTACGAACGGGAAGGTAGCCAAGGGAATGAGAATACAAAGCACAAGACAAAATAGTGCTCAAACCGACTCATTTGTAAAAACCGACTCAAAGTGGGAACATATCGAAAACCGTCACCAAACATGTGATACATGCGAAAGAGATATCATATATTCAAAACGTGAATATTATAAGACATTACGTAAAATTATACGATAAACCGATCATGCGAACTAATAAAAATTACGAGTTTTAGAAGTTGAAGGAAAAATATACAGCCGTGTTCCAGGCCGGGCTGGAGACCGGCGGCCGGTGGGCCGGCTCAGAACACAGGCAAAAACTCAAAAAACAGAGGAAAGGGGTCTGGGCCGGTCAGTCGACCGGCGGCCGGTCGACCGGCACAGCCAATCACACCAAAATCAAAACTTCAATACTGATGTGTTCCAGGCCGGTGGAGGGACCGGCGGCCGGTGGGCCGGCCTGGAGCACCATATCATGCAAAACCCAAATTTCCAAAGAAGTTTCTGATGTGTTCCCAGCCGGTGGTCAGACCGGCGGCCGGTCGACCGGCTGGGATCACTTCTTCACCCGACAGCTTCCAAAGCTCAACCAATTCATTCCGAAACTCAATTATACTTCCAATAATCATCAACAATCAACATATATCATCAATAATCATCATATAACATCATTCACTAATCATAGCATGGTATCTAAACTTCCTAATCGTATTCTAATACGATTTCTAGCATATAAACATGTAAAACACGTAAGTAATACCGAGTAACCCTTCACCGTTACCTTTGAGCGTCTCTAATGATCGTCAAGCTCCTCTTCTATAAGGAAATAGTCTTTGTCGGGATCTTGGAGGTCGCCACCTACAATTAGATCGTAAAAAGATGAATAAAGTTCATCTTGAGAAAGACGGAATGCTTAAAAAGCGAGAAAGACGATAATTTTATTATCAATACGGATAGAGGAAGGTACGGGAGGAAGAATAAGACGAACTTACGTAAATTCTATCAAGTAACGAAGAAGTTACGTCGATTCCAAAATTGAATTCAAAGAGGGAAGTTGCTTAAGGAAGAAGAAAGAAAATGTGTTTGATTTTTGTGTGGAAATGAAATATTAGGTTAAGGAGTATGAGTTGTGTGAGATGTGTAGGAAAAGTCAAAGACGATTTCCAAAGTCAAGAAAGTCAAACTTGACTTAAGACGGCTTTTTCATGAAATCTCGCAGAAATTCCAAATACGAACTCGGAAATTCTAAATTCGACTCGGAACTTAAAATTATAATTTAAAACTTAAAATTACTGAAAACGTTTCGTAAAATATTTCTACTAGAAAAATAGGGTACATTTCCGGGTGTTACAACTAATGCCGAGAAAAAAGAATCCTTGAATCCGGCCTGCCATACTTGGCTTCATCAAGATCGTTTCATCAAAGGTGCCTTGCTTGGCACGATCGATCCTTCTATCACACCGTTACTTCTTCAAGCCAAGACGTCCCATGATGTCTGGACGACACTGGCTAGCACTTATGGAAACCCTTCCCGTGGTCATATACTTCAAGTGAAAGACCGTCTTAAGTCAATCACTAAGGGTGACAAGACCGTCACAGATTATATGCAAGCTATTCGAACTTGTACCGATGAACTCGCTCATATGGGTAAAGCAATGGATGCGGAAGATATCATAGGATAGGTAATTGATGGTCTTAATTATGAGCCCAATAAGCCCGTAATCGACGCGGTACGTGCTCGTGACACTCTTATTTCTTTTGATGGCTTACATGAAAAACTACTTAATCATGACTTAACTTATAAACCGTCTCAAATGCATAACGACCTACCCACATCCGCTCACTATGCTCAATCCTCTTACCAACGAAAATACACCAAACCGAACAACAACTCCCCCGGCCTACTACCACGACCCAACACCGCTGCCTACAACCAGCCACTTTACAGCCCCACCACCACCTCCCCTACCCCCTTCAAAGGTCGATGTCAGTGGTGCAAAACCACCGGCCACTATGTCGATGTTTGCAGGGAGTTTAAACGCTTGTTTCCCACGGTTCAAATTCCCCATTTCCCTCGTCGCAACACCAATCAGCCTCAAGCTAACACCGTCACTTCCAACAACCCAACCGACCCTCGCTCTTACCTTCTTGACAGTGGTGCTACCCACCATATTACGAGTGATCTCAACAATCTTTCTCTCCATAATCCGTATGACGGGGTCGACGATCTTATAATTGGAGACGGCTCAACACTCTCCATACAAAATATCGGTTCTTTTTCTTACTCTACTTCCTCCATTTCTTTACAATTTAATGATGTTCTTCATGTCCCGAATATATCTCGCAATATCATCTCTATTCCAAAACTATGTAACGATAATAATGTTGTTGCCATATTCTTACCAAACTCCTGTCTTGTAAAGGATCTCAAGACTGGAACCATTCTCCTCCACGGCACTAAACGAGACGGCCTGTTCGAATGGTGCCCATCTCCTCCTCCCCAAGCTTGTCCGAGTATCTTCCTACCCACATCCGTTTGCCATCATCGCTTAGGTCATCCATCCTCCAAAGTCCTTCGCCTTATTAGCAATATTGGTCATCTTTCTGTTCCAACGTCTTTTCCTTCGGATTGTCCGTCATGTGATATTAATAAGAGCCGTAAGCTCCCGTTTTCTATTTCCTCCCTTACTTCCAATGCACCGTTACAATTAATTTTTTCGGATGTATGGACATCACCCGTTTTATCTTATGACAATTACAAATACTATGTTATTTTTGTGGATCACTTTACAAAATATATGTGGCTCTATCCCTTGAAAAAGAAATCTGATACGTATGCTACTTTTCTTCGCTTCCGTGCCTTGGTTGAGAAATATTTTAATACGCAAATTATTCAAGTATTTTCCGACAATGGAGGCGAATACCTCAAACTCACTCCCACTCTCGGTCTCAATGGTATATCCCATCTCACGTCTCCTCCCCACACTCCCGAACATAATGGTTATGTCGAAAGACGGCATCGTCACAGTCGAAACGGGTCTTGCTCTCCTCTCTCACGGCCATCTCTCTACTACTCTCTGGCCTCACGCCTTTACCACCGCTTCCTATCTCATTAACCGTATGCCTACTTCTACCCTCAACAATGAATCTCCCTACTTAAAACTCTTTCAAAAACAACCAAATTATGACAAATTACGAAGCTTCGGTTGCTTATGCTATACGTGGCTCCGACCATACACATCACATAAACTTGCTCCTCGCTCAATCCCTTGCATTTTCGTGGGTTATTCTCCGTCTCAAAGTGCATATCACTGTTTAGACCCTACAACTAATCGACTCTACACTTCCCAACATGTCAAATTTATCGAATCTAAATACCCGTACCCCATGCTTAGTACCTCCCTCCCCCCCGCACTTTCCTCCCCTTCTCACTGGTGCTCTGTTTCCCTTCCCCTGCTCAGATCCCCTGTTTTGCCTACCCCTGTCTTGGAACAAACTCCACCTCCCCGTACTCCTCCTGCCACTTCCTCTGCTGCCAACCCGTCCCCCTCTCCTGCCTCTAACCCAGCTCCGGCCAGCACCACTGCTGCCACCACCCCTGTCAACCTGCCATCCTCCTCTACCTCCCTTCCTACTCGTCATGTAGTCACCCATCTTACCAACAATATCACTTGTCTAAATCCCAAGTATGCGAAAACAACCTCCCTTCCCCCCTCGTCTCATTCCATTCCCACCACGGTCAAACAAGCTCTCCTCGACCCTCGATGGCGTGCCGCCATGGAGGCTGAATTTCAAGCTCTCGCTAAAAATAATACATGGTCCCTAGTCTCATCTCAACCTCACAATAACACCATAGGTTGCAATTGGGTTTTTCGAGTAAAGTACAACTCGAATAACACCGTTGACAAATTCAAAGCCCGCCTTGTCGCCAAAGGATTCAACCAACGCACGAGACTTGATTACACAAAAACTTATAGTCCTGTAGTCAAGCCCGCCACAATCCGTCTTATACTCTCCATTGCCCTTTCTCAAAAATGGCCACTTCGTCATCTTGATGTTAATAATGCCTTCCTCCAAGGATCCCTTTCTGACACCGTCTACATGTCTCAACCTCCCGGCTTTCAAAATACATCTCTTCCCCATCACGTTTGCCAACTTCATAAAGCCATCTATGGATTAAAACAAGCTCCTCGAGCTTGGTTTAACGAACTACGCACATATCTCCTTTCCTTCGGTTTCACTAACTCCATTTCCGACCCGTCTCTCTTCTTTCTCACTCGGTCAGCCTACTCCATTTATCATCTATTATATGTTGGCGATATTATTGTCACAAGCTCTTCTCCGCCTCATCTCGCTCACTTTCTTCAAAATATTCATTCTCGTTTCTCATTAAAAGATCTCGGTCCCCCGTCTTACTTTCTTGGTGTTGAGGTCACTCCGAATCCCCAAGGTCTACTACTTACCCAAACCAAATACATTAACGACTTACTCACCCGATACAAATTTCTTGATTGCAACCCTACACCCACACCGCTACTCCCTTACCCTCCCCTAACCAAATCCGATGGCCCCACTATAACTACCCATGGTGACTATCGTGCCATCATTGGCTCGCTCCAATACCTTTCCCTCACCCGTCCGGATCAGACTTAGCCTTTACTATAAATAAATTAGACCAATTCCTCCATGCTCCCAAGGAGTGTCACCGGACCGCGCTTAAACGTTTGTTACGGTATCTTAAAGGGTCTCATGATCTTGGCCTCCAATTACGTGCTCACACGCCTTCTACTCTCCATGCTTTTTGCGATGCTGATTGGGCAGGTGACAAGGATGATTATATTTCTACTAGAGGGCACATTGTTTATCTTGGTAGTAATCCTATCTCTTGGGTATCCCGCAAACAGCGTACTATTGCTCGTTCGTCTACTGAGGCGGAATTTCGAGCCATTGCCGATGTCACGGCTGAACTTTTATGGGTTCGCTCCTTACTAGATGAACTAAGTGTGGCGTGTTCTTCTACTCCCGTCATTTATTGTGACAATCTTGGTGCCACTCACTACTCCGAAAACCCAATATTTCACTCCCGTATGAAGCACGCTGCATTATCATTCAATTTTGTTCGGGAGCACGTTCACAACAAAACCATCCGTGTTCAACATGTGCATACAAATGATCAATTGGCGGATGCGTTGACGAAACCTTTACCGCGTCCTCGGTTTGTCTCGTTATTATCCAAGATTGGTCTATCCTCTGGATTGTCCATCTTGCAGGGGCGTATTAAGGAAAATAGTACTTAGTTTATATTTCCTGTATCTTTGTAATATATCGTCATTATTCAGTTTCCAATATCGTTATATTCTGTAATATTGTATCTTCGTAGTTTAACCTAATAGCCTTGTATTATAAATACGTTGTATCCCTTGTTAATATAATTAAGCTTAAAATCCATTCTTCTCTAATCTTACATATCCATGTCTGAACATAAGTCTTAGCAAAAGTCTGAGCGTCAGACTTGCAATGTTTCATGGATAAAGTGTATGAGCTTCAGACTTGTCTTGAGTTGAGTCTGACCCGTGAATAGTGTTTGTATGTGTAAAAAGTGGATTAAAGGGGTCCTATATATTATTGTTGAGACTTTTAATAAGTGTGAGATATAAATGTAGAAGAACTAAAATAGTCTGAGTTGAGTCTTAAAGATAAAGTAATAATGTTTTTTTTACTGTTGCTAAGACTCATATTGAGTCTGTGGATAAATATAGTCTAAGGCTTCATAATATTGTTTTTTATCCTCCTTATTTAGGTGTAAGGAGGATGATTCCACCGGAGGACACGGGATTTTTTTTATTTTGCTTATGTTCTTTTGCTTATCAATTAGTCTCTTAAGACGGATTAAAAGCGTGTCAAATATATCTCACTTGCAGATTTGACTTGTTTTCGCTAATATTTATATAGTTTGCTTTTGCCTTATACTCCGTATATGTTATTCGACTCATCGTAAGTTTAAGACGTATACTTTCGTCTTAAACAAGAATTTGTCTTGATCCAACATACAAAGATTGTTTAACTCATGGGCGGAGTCAAGTATGAGGCTACATGGGCTATAGCCCTATCTTATTTTGTGTCAAATAATGTTTACTTGTCAACATAAGCATTGTAAGAACTTGGCAAAGTTGATTGTTAGCTATCATTTAAAGTAGTATAATGAGTTGGTGGTCTTGTTAGCTATCATTTAAAGTAGTATAATGAGTTGGTGGTTGTGGGTTCAAGCCTTTTGCCTATCATTTTTTAATCATATTTGTAGGTTTTTTTCTAATAAATCTAGGGTGTTGATTTTCGCAGTACATATTTTACTCATTATAGTACATGTTTGACAATTTTACCCTTTTCCTTTCTCTCACAAACAATAATCAATTGTACTAGGCAAAAGAAAAAGGGGAAAACTGAAACCAAATTCTACAGGAAGTCAGCAACCCACCCACCCACCTGCCTCCACCGACCACCACCATCTCAGCCAAAAACAACTGCTCCCCCTCCTCCTACAACGGAGCGCTGCCCATTTATCTCGAACATCAGTACCCTTGCTGTTCGAGTCCGACCTCACACCACACCACTACCAGTATGTCCCTCCCTCACGCCGCCATTCGCGCCGTCATTTCACTTCCCAACGCGTCGTCTTTAACGTCTGCCACTCTCCTCTTGCTGTCGTCCAACCAAGTCGTCGTCGCCTTACCCTTATCGTCGACCGACCACACTACATACCGCCCCATAAAACAATCCATAATGACCCTAAGAAATCTCAAATCAAACCCCTAAGAAGACAACCAAATTCAAAAGTTAAAATACAATAATTATTAATTTGATTAATAAAATGTAATTTATGAATTAAATAATTGTTCTTTAGTCAAATTGGTCCATAATGCATGAAGATTGATAAATTTGAGCGCATGTAGAGTTAGAACGGGTGAGAATTAGGTTTATTTTCTTATTTTGGTTGAAGGGTATGCAAATGGAAATTACTGCGTAAAATGTACTGAAATGAGTAAAAAATATACTGCGAAAATAAACTCCGTAAATCTAAAATGCTCTCATGTAAAAGTCCACATATGTAGTTAAAATGATCTTTAGTGAATTTTCTTTTTTTCTTTTTGAGAGACTTTAGTGAAATCTTGGAATACCCTACATATAAAAAAAATACTCCCTCCGTCCCGATCATTTGTTTACCTTTACTTTTGGTACAAAGATTAAGGAGAAGGGAGGGGATCATTTGTGGGTAGGGGCATTGGATGACATGTGGACAATAATCTCATTGGGTGATCAAATAACCCATTAGAAGCATGCATAATATAGAAAGGTAAACAAATGAATGAAATACCATAAAATGGAAATGGTAAACAAATGACCGGGATGGAGGGAGTATATATTTGATTTTTTCAATAGAGAGTACTCTCAATTATTCTTTGGTAACATTTACTTTATGGAGACTAAACTCAAAATTTTTTTACCAAAATTATTGAAAAACGTACTGAAAAAAACCAACTAATTTAGATTTATTAGGAAGAGTATTTTATAAAACAATATTTTTTGGAGGAAAAATCCATGCCTAAATACGAAATATACGGTCAGAGTGTTGCATCGAACGACCATCTATAAATAAATTACCAATAGATCGGCCAGGAGGGAATATCATTTTTACCCCCTAAATTACAAATATTGGCTACATAACAATTCAAAATATAAAAAAATTTAGTCATATCACAATTTTTAAAATATAATCCTATATGTATTTCAATCCCGGCTCCGCCCCTGGTTTAACTACATTGTAAATTGCATCGAATAACTTGTACTTCATCATGAAAAAAATGTAAAACTAAATTACTTGATCATTTTGTTTTATTCAATCATATTCTGAATCGAATGAATGGGTGAATATTCGGTATCGTGGTTCCTAATAATGTAGGAAGAATTATGATATGTTCTGAGGTGGTGTTGATGTCTGTCTAAGTGCAACCATCAAGTTAGCAAGATATGAAACAGAGAGGTATGGGAAGAACAATAAAACATGACATGTTGTAAGAATCAGACACCAAAATGGTGCCTTCAATTCCCTGCAGTTTTGATAAAAGGGAGCAACCTAAGGGTATGGCTTCCTGACTTTTACTTTCTTGTTTCAGATTGTTTTCCATTTAATTTTTCCCATCCTACCTCGCCTATGTCATTCAGACTCGATTAGAAGTATCTACGCAGATAGTTGTCTAGCTTACTCGTCATTTCTTGAATTTTTTTTAGCTTCAATGAAGTATAATAAAATTACTAATGCCAATTTCATGCTCGAATGGCATGCACGATAATGCGAATAGTCTAAACAACAAAATTCATAACACCCTCGAATCATTCATTTGCTACCGTTATTTTGTTAGCGTAACGTAGCTGTGTGTTATTACAACATTAGAGTCTAAATCTGATACATGTTTTGAGATCGGCTAACATGAATCATCCTTTAAAACCATCATGAATCAATCGTACCTAAACAATGAGATAAAAATGAAAGAGTGAAAAGAAAATGTAAATGTCGGGAAATGGTTGGGTTAATTTAGGTAAATTATCATTTGTGACGGCCTGACGGATATTTCGTCACAAGCTTCAAGTGAGAGAGACGTTTTAAGAGATTATAAACTTGTGAGTTGTGACGGTCACAAACGAGGCTGTCTGGTTAATTTAATGTTGGCAACTCCCAGAACAAAAGTCTTCTAATATTGGATGCAAAACAGGCGTAATTTTTCCAAAACAGAGTTCTCAGTTGTGGACAGTAGTTCAGTACTGCATGTGGAGAAGACACTAACCAGCATGATCTTACTGAAGCGCTACTGCACTCACTTCATTTTAATATACTCTCTTTCTTTTATGTGATTTAATATTATTCCCATATTTCCAAGCACTATTAAAATTTTAAATTAATATTTGAGAAATTTATGACTAAATATTGTCAAATATAATGTGACAAATTTCATAAATATTTTGCATGCAGTTTTTCACACCTTCGTTTATATTGTTCTACATTTCTATTCCAAATAGCCGTTCAAAGAAATTTCGACTTTGACGGACATTTTCAGACGATATAGATAAATTAAGGTAACTTTTTAAAAGGTAACAATAAGATAAGCGCAAATTCCTGTATCAGACGGTCAATTCCGTCTTAAACACATAAGACGGGAATTTGTGACCATTTTATGGTCAAATGTAACCACAACGGTTCAATTAGTGTTACAATTTATGGTATAAGAAAATTGCAAAAGTGGTCATATTTAGCTGTAAAATGGTCTTACAACTCCGTCTTATTGTTTGAGACAAAAATGACCCGTCTGGATGAAGACCAACCGGGAGATACGATTTCAAACTTCACATTACTTACATACCTTATATATACTTTTATGTACAAATCTGAAAAAAATTGTAGTTCAATGTTGAAATCAGTTGACTGTCAAAATCAACAAAATTAGGATTGGAACGAGTATTGTTCAAGTATCTCAGAGACTCAGACAATATAATATTTATACAAAAAACAGGGGGAAGAATAATTTGGCATAAGAGTAGACTGCAATGTGAGGATCTACTTGTTCTTGTCTAACCACTCAAGAATGCCTCTTTCTGATTCTGAAAGTTGCTGCTCATCCTTTGCTCTTAGGGTCCCCTCCACAAATCCGAAGTAATCCTTGTAATTCCGCTTGTAGTAATTATCCAACCGCTGCATTCATCGACCAACAGCTAAATCAACATCTACCAGCCAAAATGATATAAACTACAGTAACGTAAGAAAAAGGATGGGCTAAAAAAACACCCTCATATCAGGAACAGGTCATGTTGAGTTCTTGTTTTGTCGGGTTAAGATTACCTTTCGGGTCAAGTCTAGATGATCAACAATATCTGCTAGAGGTTGAAATTATTTGGGGATACATAAAATGAACCAAATTTGCGAAAAGATTAGTTTCTTTAGGTCGAGTTGGGATTTTGTAGGTTTAACATTAGCAGCACAAATCCGCAAACCAACCAAAATTTTGTGAGCTGATATCATATTTTGTAGCTACATTAAGTTTACAGGACGGTTTTTTTTCCCGTAGAAGAAGCCAAAATGCCATGATGCTAATGTGAATTGAACCCAAGTCTCGACTAACAACCACGCCTCATATAGTTACCAATTAAGGTTAGCAGATATCTGCGGGATGCAGCTGTAAGAGGAAGTTAGGAATGAATAAATGTGTGTACCTCCTTGTCATTCTTGTCCTTGTTCTCCTCCGACTTCTTCAAATACTCTAATCATTAAACCCCATAAATTAGACATGATCTTCAAAAGTAAAGAAGCAAACATTTCAAAATATTGTTAATTACTTTGAAGAAGGGCTGTCTGAGAATCAGGGGTTTCGACAGCGAGCGCCGCCGCCACAATAGTCGTAACAGTAGAGGACAGAAGAAGGCCTCTTCTTCCTGCTCGACCACCTTCTAATTTAGTAATTGATGCCGGAATATTTGTGACGCGTCCATGGAGTTCTTGGCCATTACTATTGACTGCAAATTTGCTACAGACAACTGCTAGATACATGTTTTCTTTTCCTTGGTATCTTTCGACATGAAAGCTATAAATTTTGTTGATTGAGATATGGTTTATGTGGCTGATATTTCTCTATCACTTACAAATATCCAATCTGCCTATCAAAATGCTATAATGCTATCCTCATAAATTACCCTACAAAGGGTTTCAGTTTTTTTATCAACCTCTAAAATACCGTACAGACTACAGAGTAAAAAAAATTATGTATATAAGGAACGGAAAAACAACTACTATATTAGTTAGTATCAGAAAGATAATACCACACGTTTTCGTTTCTGTAGCGTGAATTTTTTTTATCATATTCTAGCATTTGACAATGCGTGAAAATAGTTGTTCCACAGCAATATACAAAAGACATTATGTACAAAAAGGCAAACAATTATATCTCACGGAACAATTAGCCTTGAGGAAAACCATTTTTTCGTACAACCAAGTGATCAAGGCATTCGTTGAATGAGGTATATAACATTGAAAACGTTTGTTGTATGCACACAACAGTTTTATGAGTTTTTGCTGAAAACATATACAAAGCTTAGACTGTCACACTTTAAAATATATATATATATATGAAAGCCATTGCGACAATGAGTGGGAGAAACATCCTAAAGATGGAAGCATGAAGCTTGAAAGAGCACCTGAAATGAAGATGACTTAGAGAAGACCTTTGTGTTTGCACCACGCAATAGCAAGAATATAGAGAACGACTGCACCCATGGCCCCACCGCCTACGGTCCATAAAAATTCTGGATCTCCGGCTTTGTCGTCGTCAAATAGTTCAATATGAATGTTCATCCCAAAAGCACCAGCAACAACCACAAATGCACTCACGACAAGGGTGGCTGTAGTTAGCATGACCCCCATTTGCAAAAGTTGATTCTGCTTGTCATCCAGCATTATATTGATGTAATCTTCAGTGTCATCCACATACTCCCTTAACTATTAAGAAATATTGACAAGGAATGAATAAAGTGGTATTAAGGACTGATTCTCATTTATGTAAAGGAAAGCTCCTACACACGTCAAATATGAAAGATTAGTCGATATTTGGAAGGGTTGAAGCAGAAATATTCAATCGGATTCCTATATGCATGACTTGCAGATTAAAAGGTAAAATCTACCGCACTGCAATGAGGCTTATACAGTTACACCATTAAAAAAATCATTACTTCCTTATATTTTAGTTTTACCTTTCATTGATGGTTTCGAATGATGTTTCATGTCAGCCGACACCAAATAACTTAGGGATTAAGGCTCGGTTGTTGTAGATTTAGTTGAATTTTTGAATAGTATTAGGATATTAGGAGGGTATTAGAATAATGTTCAATGTATTAGGAGTTATTATCAATTATTTCCTTATATTTTAGTTTTACCGTACTACCTTGTGAAGATGAGAAGTTTTTTTTTTTTGAAGGAAGATCAAAATGAAGAGATGAAGACAATTTAATTTGGGTTTCTTGTATTTTTCCAATCGTAAAGTTCGTACTACGTACCGCCTTTACGATTGCGGGAGGGTATTAGGATATTAGGAGGGTATTAGAATAATGTTCAATGTATTAGGAGTTATTAGCAATTAGACCTGGCAAACGGGTCAACCGGATCGGGTTCGGGTCGGGCCAGTTCGGTTCGGGTCAGATCGGGTCTCTCGTTGATTTCGGGTTAATTCGGGTCGGGTCAGGTTATTTCGGGTTTCGGGTTTGTTTCGGGTTTGTTGTCGGGTCTGTTTCGGGTCAACCGGGTCGGGTTATCTCGGGTCGGGTCATTTTCGGGTCAAAGAATAAGATACAAAGGGCCATTTTAAGTCTTTTTGGTTCAATTAAAGCTATATTTTGTCGGGTCATATTCGGGTTGAGTGATTTTGAATCGGGTTATTTTCGGGTCGGGTCAGTTACGGGTCAAGAAAGATCGGGTCATATTTGGGTCGGGTCGGGTCCAATCGGGTTTCGGGTCAAATTTGGGTGTTGTAGTTCGGGTTAATTTTGGGTCACGGGTCGGGTCATTCGGGTCGGGTCAATCGGGTCGGGTTGCTTTTGCCAGGTCTATTAGCAATTAGTACCATTACATTGGTATTAACGATGACCTTTGAGATGGACAAAGGCTATGACTCTATCTTTGTATATATATCCTCCTCTATGATGAAATAAGAGGAACAAGCAATTCACAAAACAATATTATCATACACTAAATCTTAACAAATAGCTAACCAATTCTAGGCTTGCAAAATTTGTCGAATGAATTGCAGGTAGTTGGTTCAATTAATACTCAATTTTCGAGCTTGTTAAGACTAATTAAAAATGCAAGAAAAATCATATTGAATGACAGTTGAATCAGATTTTTACAACTCACATACCGTGGTCAATAGGTTAAGTGTTCCATCAATCTGAACAAAATAAGCCTCCAAAAGCATTTCAAGCTCCTCTACATCAAGGTGTTTGCTTATGGCACTATGTGACATGCTGGTCCGTGTCCCGCTTCTGGCTAGGGTAGCAGCCACACCATAATTGCGGTCATGGAGGTTGGCAGCATCACTTTCATATCTACCTGAACCCTTATGAATTTCCGATGGTCTTTCAGCCTGCATCCTGGAACATAATATATGAAAGCTCAGGGACTTAAAACTTAAAAGTTAGAAAATCAAATGAAAATAGTTGATGCTAAGCAAGGAGAAAAAACAATACTTTCCTGATAACTTACCTATCATCCATTTCTGGTTGAACATCCTCATTCTCATCATCATGTTCATCCACAGAGGAAAGAGACGATCCCTCAAGATTCTGTTCAGCCAGCTTTTCAGTAAGATACATCTCAGCCATATCATCATCATCATCAAGTAGTTGCTCAAGTTCATCCCTCACCTAAGCATATTTGCAAAGAAAGCATCAAATCAATTGATAAACTCGTTATTTTTTTTCTTGTCAAAAAGATACATCTATGATGGCGTTTTCATGGGTTTGCCTTTGCCATCCTTGAAAAAAGCTCTTACACTAACTTGAAAATTGATAGTTAATGGTTGATGCTACGAACAATCATTTCCATTGTGCGCCCTACACCCTTAAATTCTAGCATTTCGCTCCCGCTATAACACATAGAGTACAATTTAGCTATGATGAGAATCTTCATTGTCTCTTTAAAAGTTATTCCTTATATCATACTTAAAACTTGCATGTCTCAGCAAATAACCAGAACATTGTTTTAACCGTGTCCCCAAACAGAAACAAATGATAGGAGTATCAAAAGCAATCAGCTATAAATTCGAGAAGCACCCCCACAGACCATATATGGTAGATAAAGGATTGTGTCTACATTACTGTATTCCTGATCTATTACAAACCTGAGACTTCTAAAGGAATAGATCAGTTCAGGGATGCAAGAGTAAAATAACCGGAAAAAAGTATTTAACTCCCTGAGAATGGTTGGTAAAAATAAAACAGCAAACAGAGGTTTTAAAAAAGTGTTCTAAACAATTTGCTATAGATGTGTGCATGGGTAAGCATTTGAGTTCTCCTTGCTTGCTTAAGATACTAACCTTCTGGACACGCCCAGTAAGAGCAACAAGACGACTTTTAATTTGCCGAACACGCTCCAAGTTGAGGGTACTAATTTTAGAAGTTAACTTGTCCAAGGCTGGATGTGCTTCTAGCTCCAGAGTCCTTGCCTAGGTTGATAGTTAAACATAATTAGTAAATCGAGTAAATCGAGTAAAGACATCGAAAGCACAAATTATAAAGTGTTAAGGAACTGCCTCATTGAAACTTCTTATTTCTTATGCTTGGTATTTGGTAATACCTCACGGTCTAAAGAACTACAAGCTGCTTCAAGACAAGCCTCTAGCGCAATAAATTCAAAGGGAAGGACCTTCACACCATCTTTATTCTTCAGGTCTTCCTTCTCCTCTAACTTACCGGTCTCCTCATTTATCTCTCGACGTGGAGGGAAGCCACAAGAATCATCTATAGGGCTACCATCAATGCTTTCGCTCTCATCAATGGTATATAGATTTGGCCATTCAGAATCATCAGCATTTCCACGTGTCTCCTTATGTCATTAAGAGATGGCGAAGAACCAAAAGTTAAATAAAATAATTTGCATTTCAAAGGGAAAAAAGGACGAGTATTGATCTTTGTCTAATTCCGAAGTACAAAAGCATTCTTATCGATGCACGCAAAATAAAGCTCAAGAGCACTATTGATGACAAAATAAGATGGAACACCAGGAAAGGCTAAAGTAAGTGAACGGAAATAATCTGGAAAACCCCAAAAGAGATCTTAGGCAATTCATACTTGGTAATAGCTATCGCATGACGGATTGCAATGCACCGTTTTACCGTAGGATATAAATCTTACAAGATGTATATCATCTATCAACACATAACATACTGAGTATCATCAGAGCATCAGTCGTGTTAGCCGGCCAAACTGATTTTCTTAGTTGGACAAGGTCACTCGAGGGGCGGACCTATGTATATTAAGGGTGTAGCAAGTGCTACACCAAAGTGAAAAATTTAGCAGAAAAATTATTTGTGCTACACCATAAATCCATTATTACTCTTTATCTTTCCCATAATTACTCTATTTATTTACTATGCTCTCTGCCTTTGTATTTTTATAACGACTGAAATTTCTTTCCTTGAGTTCCATAATTACTGTAACAAATACATTAACTTTCCCAATTTCTGATATTCAATGTTCATTACTAACAAACTACTAATAAGGAGTAAGAAAACCTCTCATATCTTCCTTATTCATTGAGTTTACCATTTGGAACAGTTATTCACTAGACGTTTCCAAATTTCAAACTATAGGAGGATATAGAACATAGTTAAGTCGACATTACTAGTACCGAAAAAAAAGTCGACATTATACTTTTAACTGTTAATGTGGGGCTTTAAACTGTTAATTTAGACGGAGTATTAGTGTATTACTCATGCTACACCAAAGAAAAATTCCTGGTTCCGCCCCTGGTCACGCACTCCATCATATCATGCTGTCAACTTTCATGTGTCTCTTGTCCTAGTGCACTCTATGAAACCAAGCCTCACACAACACTTCTCCTACTGCCTAATTGAAAGCCTCACACAACCTTTAAAAGACATACAAATGTACCAAGTCACCTAACACAAAATTTGCAAGTATTAACCCTTTTTACTTGTTTACTTGATTGAAGAACTATCCGACTTCTATCTATTGCAAGTTGATTTTTTATTTTAATCCAAAGAGCAATGTCTGTCTAAGTTACACCGTACTAGTTATCTGCCGATGCAGACGAGAAAACTAAGGGCGAAACATTGGAGTCACACTATAGTGAGCTAGTAGAGTAAAACAAACCGAAGAGCGATCATGGTTACTCAACTACACAAATCTGGAATATAATCTATCTCTATATAAAATCAGCTTTCCTATTCTGACCTATAACAGTTATACTTATACTCCCACCCAAATTCGGTTATACGTATACTCCTTGCATCTCAATCATCTCTTTAACTTTGATTTAATATATCCTTGAAAAGAACAAAAAAGCAAACAAGTGATCGGGACGGAAAGTACAAAAGTACGATTACATAGTCCATAATCCATATTGGCTATTAAACCACTGGTAACGTTTTTTTTCCCTTTCTAAGTGTCCCGAAATTAAAATTAAACTAATACACTTTTGAATACGGGCATACAGCCCTATAACTAAAGCAACTAGTGATGGAGATATCCGTACCTCCATCCAAATATCATCTGTCAAATGGGTCATTTGAGTCAGGTCACTTAATGGGTCGGATTATTTTCGGATCAATAATTATCGGGTCACTTATCAGCAGGGGGCAGGGGCGAACCCAGGAAAGAAGGAATTTGCTTTTGAGGGGAGTCGAATCCCGGTAGGGAGGTGAAAAACTAACTTTTACCACTGAACCACAAGATGTTTAATGTACATTTAGTAGGATAACATTTACTTATTTATTATTTAACAATATTTGGGGTAGCGCAAATCCGTCTTTTAGACCGATTTTTTTACGTTTGGGGTAGCGGCCGCCACCCCTTGGTACTAGGTAGGTTTAGAGTTGGCAGTTGGGCCAAATGCACGACGGGTGGCACGGGTCCGGCACGAATCCGGCCCAACACGGCACGAGCCCGAGCGAAAGTTCGGGCCGGCACGGGTCCGGCACGACGGGTAGGGAGGCGGGCCACGGCGCGGCTAATAGAGAAATCCTCGTGCCAAGGCCCGGCCCGGCCCGGCACGGGCACGGGGTGGCACGGCCCGAGCTAGGCACGGCGGGCCTGACACGGCGGCACGGTCCAAGCACGGGGTCTCATTCGAATTTATAATTAATCACGTTAATATTTATAATTAGTAATATTTAGTTGATTATACATTATTAATTAAGTAACTAATAAATTATATATTTTTAAATCATTATTAATATTTCTTATTCATTATTCATAATTTATTTATTAAAAGATCAATTTTTTTTTTAAAAAAAATAAATTACAATGGGTCGGCCCGGGTAAGGAACGACCGAGCTCACGGGCCAGGCACGGCACGGGCCCGATTTTCCCGGGCCAATGGCCGGGTTGCGGCAGCGGGTAGAGGTGGTCGGGCCGGCACGACACGACCCAATGGACCAACGGACCGGACCTGGACCGGGCCAAAATTTGCGGCTGGCACGACGAGCCGGGGCGCGGGCCGGCACGACACGGCCCACCGCCTACTCTAGGTAGGTTCGCCCCTGCTTATCAGGTCGAGCTATTTTTGGGCGGGTCGGGTCGGGATTTTGCTTGAAATATGTCATTTCGGGGCATTTGGGTCCCTTCCAGTCGGGTCAAGATTTTGCTTAAAATAAGTCATTTCGGGTAACTTTCAGTTGGGTCATTTTGGGTCGGGTCGAAACAGTTGAGTTCTTTCGGGTCATTTTCAGGTCTCGGTCAACCTTATCGGGTCACTTTCGGGTGTCGGTCAACCTTATTGGGTCGGGTTAGCTTAGCCGGTGCGCATATAGGGTGAAATGGTAAATCATTAGCTTTTTTTCTATGCATTTTTCTTTTGACTTATACATCCTTTGATCTTTCTTAAGGTTAACACCAAGGTTAACACCAATATACCGTAGTAAACGAGTATTTACCCAACTAAAATAAGGCAGGATCGAATGACAAGTATTTCACAATAAATAAATAAAAAGTCAAACCTGAAGTTTAGTAGCTTGAAACAAACGCAAGAAGCGACGTTGCAAGTCATCAACAAAAGGAGTAACAGAAGGATCCTTAGAATTCAACAACAAAACCTCTTGTGCAGTAATTATAGCTTTAATATGTTCCAAATTAATAACAATAGTCTTCTCTCGACCCAAAACCGTAGAAGGGTACGATAAAAGCGGGTCAAGTATCCGTAAGTCTCGGGCCGGAAGACCCGTTCGTCTCATGATGGAGTGTTTACCTGCTTCAACTACTTGACCCTGACCCGTTTGATCAAGGACTAGCCATGCTCGGACACCCAGTCCCTTTTTACGGTGGCCTAGACCTGGCACGAATCCGGGTCGGGTCAAGTCTGGCTCCTCGTCGGGTCTCATGGGTCGTTATCGATTACTCTACCGTTTTATTATTTTGGTCAACTGCAAAAGGAATATATATTCGAGTTTAGATGTTGGCGGCCTTGTGTTTTTGTTTTGTAGCTTGGGCAACTGCTCGTTTATTGACTACAATATTACATAAATCAACAATTGATCATACTTAATTTTATTATGGTTTTTAAATTTTTTTTCACAAATTCTCATTAAAGACGGACACTATCCGTCACAAGCTAAGGACGGATAGTGCCTCTCTCATAATATACAAGCGATAAGGACAAGTGGATGACAAATTGATCCTCTCACTTGCATATTGTGAGAGCGGCACTATCCGTCTTTAGCTTGTGACGGATAGTGCCCGTCTTTAGTGAGACATGCTGAATTTTTTTAGCGAGAAATTATAATTTCAGATTGGTCACTTGACTTCTCGAATAGCCACGATGTTTTGGATGCGATCGTCTTACAATAATTTACTGTAAAAACACGCTATTGCATAACAACTAACAAGTGTCATCTTTTATATTTGGGATTTTCTCATTTGTACCCTTCAACTATTAGTTTTTCTCACTTGTACCCCTCCATTTTCCAAAAGCCCACATATACCCCTAAATTTTGTTTGTAACTTTTATCCATGACCAAAAGTTGAATTCCGTGAAATTAACCGTGTTAAGTGTTGATGTGGCAATTAGGTATTAATTGTTATTTGTTAGTTAACTTTAATCTGCTAAGCCTAATATAAGTTAAAATGTTTTTTTATTTAAGTGACTAATTTTTTTTCACCTCTCTCCACCATCCAGACACACCAATGACCAACACGTTCTTTTACCATAGTAACCATCATTCGCCGTCAACCGCCTTCATCACACCTCAACGATTCATCCCATCACATGCATGTTCGATCACCACCTTGACATGGGTGCTCACAACCAACTTGTGGTATTGGTTCGTGGGCTCGGGCTCGTCGAGCCATCGGGCAGTAGAGTCCCAATTAGCGGCGAGATTATCGCATGGTGCTTGTGATGTGGGCAGTGGGATTCTACGGTGGCGGTTGACTTGCGTTTGTAGTTAGGAAATTGTCATGAAGAGAGAATGGACGGGTTTCGAGTGGTTGATATGGTGAGGGGCCGAGGTTTTTTTTAACAAAAAAAATCCATTTTACATTCATTATAGTTACACAAGATTAACTAAAGATGATTAGTTGCTAACCATTTGACATGCTAGAGCTTAACCTAGTAGACTCAACGGAATTAAACATGAGGTCACAGTTGAAAGTTCCTAACGAAGTTTGAGGGTATAGATGAGCTTTTGAAAAATGAAGGGGTACAAGTAAGAAAAGCTAATAATTGAGGGGTACAAATGAGAAAATCCCTTTATATTTTGAACCTTTTCAATGATATATACTCCCTCCGTCCCGGTCATTTGTTTACCATTTCCATATTTGGGTGTCTCATTCATTTGTTTACCTTTCTATATTGGGAAGGCTTTTGATGAGTAATTTCATCACCCAATG
Organism: Heliosperma pusillum; assembly: GCA_022085475.1. Taxonomy (NCBI): domain Eukaryota; kingdom Viridiplantae; phylum Streptophyta; class Magnoliopsida; order Caryophyllales; family Caryophyllaceae; genus Heliosperma; species Heliosperma pusillum. The sequence goes on along the minus strand of JAIUZE010025746.1, from coordinate 1,678 downwards.
GGACTATTGTCCACTTGTCATCTTATGACACTACCCACAAATGGTCCCCTCCCCTTTCCTTGGTCTTTGTGCCAAAAGCAAAGGTAAACAAATGACCGGGACGGAGGGAGTAAAAAATAAAGCTATCTATAATAGGTGAGTAGGATTACCATTGAAATTGAAATTTAGTTGAAATCGTGTTATAATAAAACTATAAATGTTAGAGGGTCGGGGTCTTTTGAGAGGAAAGGGAATCCACTTTATAAGTTCACCTAAAACCAATTGACGATAAGAAAAGTAGTCCTTGGTTTATAAGACGGTCAGTTTTCTCCTCGTTCGTCAATTTGGACATCTATTTTTCCATTAGGTCCATCCTCCCTAAAAGAGATGTGTATACTGTTACTACTAATATAAATAGTGACTAAGTTAAATCTTATACTTCTTCGTGCCCAAAATTATCTTTTTGGGCGTATGTGCGAAAAAGAATTTATATAAATAATTAATGAAATGTAGAGAAAAGTGGAGTAAAGTTAACAAGGAAATCAATAGTTTTTAGTATTGAGAAAGAAAAGTACATAGTATATGATTATTCTTGCATGGCTAAGAAAAGGAAGTATGAAAATTATTTTAGGATGGAGGGAGTAGTACGTCGGTGTGACTATGTAAATTAGACCGTCTGCTACAAGCATTTGTGCAAAGAGAGATTGCTTCATCAACAGATTCAACACTATAGTCCTATTCGACTCAAATCATAATGAACATTCATAAATCAAGAGTACCTGAGTATCGACTGCTACTTCACAATTATAAGAAGCGTGGCTGCGCAGGTATTGAAATCAAAAGCTTATTTCGCGTAGTTTGGTATCGAGATCAGTAGTTTGACATCACGTCAGCAACAATTGTTGCCTCTTTATTAACATTCATAAATCAAGAGTATAGCAGTCTTCAACAGCAGTAAAAAAACGGAGGAAAAAAACATCCCGTTACAAATTAACAATACTCAGGAGTCAGGAGTGAGGACGAGCATATTTCGAATGATTGTGAAACATTATTGGCTTCTTTCTTGAATTGGCTGCACATATTCCATCGTAACAAAGCTGGGATTGCATTATTAGCTCGAGACAGGATTATAAAGGAAAATAATTCACCCATCTTCTGAACATTTCGTAGCATTCTTTACGATAATATTCTGCAGCTGAGTGACCTCCTCCCTGTAATTCCCAAATCACAGTCTGATTTAGCTTGTCCATACAGTTATGAAGCATTCGGGTACACGATCAAGAAATTTATATATAGATGACATGAAAGAGTTTAACAATAACATTTCCATGAATCATACGGAGTACTTCATTTATATATATTGAAATTCATGCATTAAACGGCCACATTAGTTGCGGCTATTACTCCATTATATTAGTGATAATGGTTGTGATTTAAGGCTGAGATAATGAGCCATTAAATCTGTTTTAATGGTCATTATTCCCATTAATCTCTTCCTTTTGTAACTGCCTATTTGTGGCATTATAAATAAGACAACGTATTAAGCAATACGTTACTAATACAACAATAGACAACAACACACAAGACAATTCATGAGATATACTATAATCACGGTTAAGCTCTCCATCAAATTGGAGCTTTGGAATTTGGGGTGTGGCTATATCCGGTGACTCTAGTAGCCACCGGGATAAGTCTCGGT
>JAIUZE010025743.1:0-21693 GCA_022085475.1 Heliosperma pusillum | reverse complement strand
TTTCTAGAAGTATTTGTCTTTCATGTTTGTATGATTCTATGAGTTTTAGAAGGTGAGATGCAAGCCGGCTAAGATTGATAGAGTTTGGATTACCGATTGTTAAATGATTCACATGATTACGTGTTGATTAGGGTTTGAGTGTATCATGGCCATGTTACATGGTAACCTCTGAGCTAGCATACCAGCTTCCCTACCTAGTGTTATATTTTATTATCGGATTCACATGATCGCTTTCATATGATAGGTTATATGTTAGTTAATTGTTTCATAACATGAAAAGCATATCATATATGTTAAGGTTTGTATTTTCTATATACATTGCTTTTATGTTATTCATGTTTCATTAAACTCGACATTTCGTGGCTGGGAGAACTCGGAGTTACTCCCCACTGACTGTGGCTTCCGTGTTTATATTTAATGCGGTCGCACAGGTGGTGATGCATACTTTGGGTACATTGACGAGCTAGCGAGCGAAGTATTTACCTTGGACCTATATTCGGTTCTTAGATTGTATATTATTATACACTCTTTTATTTCCGTTTTTATACGGGAGATATGTCTCCCGTCTTGTATAATTCTTATGTATAATATTATTTTCCTTTTGTTATGAACCTTTTTATTTAAGACACCTTCGTTATGTATTAAATCTTTTTTTTTTCTTTCCGCAAATTTGAGGGTGTCACATTTGATATTTGTCCCACAAATACTTATAATCACATGTTTAATTATCTTGTATAATTAATGATTAATTTGATCATATAACAATTTTATGACTCAAATTAATAAATAATATACACTTAACTTTTAAGTGATATTTTATCATTATATCAATATATAATGGGTCCCACAATGCCTAGTTAGTTTATTTTACAACTCCTTGTAAATATAATTAACTAATCACCTCTACCTCAAAGTATATGGATAACCTCAACTAATTTAATGAATTAACTATTAATCATTAAATTAAATCTTATTCAATCATATTAAAATAAGACGTAAAATTTATTCAGTCAATTATCATATAATTGACTAATAAACTTATCCGTAATGAGTTCGGAACTCAATTTTCAATAAATAACTCTCGTAACTAAACATATATCAAATATATATATAAAGTACTAATTAATATGTATCGTATACAAATAATTAGATTTCTGTTTGGGTCTCATCCTATAGGTGTGACTGAAAGGGGTCAGTTGATTACCGTCGTCATACGACAATAACGTCTAACTCTAGTCAGTTGACCGTTATCGATTTACGTTAATCAACTGACGTGGAGTATCAAAATACTAGTCATCCCACTAATATTCCAAAATGAGATTTATAATATAAATGCACTATTGTGGAGGACATTTGCTCCAACAAAAATTTCCTTATGCATCTCTGGTTGGAAGCTTAATGTATGCGCAGGTCTGCACAAGACCTGACATAAGTTTTGCAGTAGGTATGTTGGGTCGATATCAGTCCAATCCTGGAATGGGTCATTGGAGTGCGGCTAAGAAGGTTTTACGGTACTTGAAGGGAACAAGGGACAAAATGCTCACTTATAGACATACTGATTAGCTTGAGGTTATTGGATATGCTGACTCAGATTTTGGAGGATGCGTGGACTCAAGGAAAAGCACTTTTGGTTATGTGTTTGTTTTAGCTGGGGGAGCAATCTCCAAGAAAAGTGCTAAACAAACAATTATTGCATCATCCACTATGGAAGCTGAGTTTGTAGCGTGCTTTGAGGCTATTATTCAAGTTTTATGGTTGCGGAATTTTCTTTCAGGGCTTAGCATTATGAATTCTGTTGCAAGGCCATTGAGAATTTATTGTGATAATACCGCAGCTGTCTTCTTTTCGAAGAATGACAAATATTCTAAAGGAATAAAGCACATGGAAATGAAATACTTGTTAGTTAAGGAGGAAGTTCGGAAAAACACTGTGTCAATTGAGCACATTATGACTAGTGCTAATATAGCAGATCCTTTAACTAAGGGATTACCTCCAAAGACATTTTTGAAGCATGCTATTGATATGGGTCTGGAGGATAATCATTAAGGCTTTTCGTTTATGTTTGGATCATACTAGTGCTTTGTAACGATGACACTTATGTTTTGATTAATCGACTTATGTTTTATTATGGTGATGATTTCTGAACAATTTTCTGTATCGTATTATTGTTATTGTATACATTGTTGTTGCACGATTAACAGAATCATTCCTTTCCTCAAGGACATTATTTGTGGATTATGTTTGCTACTTGTACAGACTGATTATTCTATGATTGGTCCGTAGTACATGGAAGTACCACTTCTCTTTTATAGTAGTGTCTCCGCCATGACTCAACCAGTTGTTCAGGGATGATCATGGTAATTAAGATAAACCCATTTTGTGTTCATTTAACCGTCTACGCGCCTTATGTTATAATTAAACGTGACATTATGTTTTAATCATTAATATGGTCCAAGTGGGAGAATGTAACAATTATTATTTAATTCTCTGTTATGTGGACCTAATTACCGATGTCAGTCACCTTAATTAATAACGGTTAAATATATTGTTTCGGGTTTTTAATAGGAGTCCTAGTTTAAGTGGATTACGGTTAATGTTTACAGGCCATTAACATATCATGCCCACTTATTCTATTAAGCCCCTCCTGCCACCTCTCTATATAAGCAACACCTGTTTGTGCTTTAACGTAATTTCATTCATATTAAGAAACACACATAAAGAAAGTGAATTAGAGAATAAGGAAGGCAGGAGAAGGCAAAGCAATAAGGGTTCATCTTTTATCTTTCTCAAGTGATTTTATTATCAGATCTAATGGCTACATCACGTAAGTACCTTTCAGTAATTATTGCTTTAATCAAGATCCTATAATTTATGTTTACAAATAAAACTAGATCGGTACAAACATTCAACATCTAATCATTATTAAACATTGATACAAACTAGATGATTCAACTTAACCTTTTAAGATGAATATCCAAATCATGATTAATCGACGATTATCAAAATACTCATCTAATCATAATTGTTTTGTATATTCATATCGAAAATTTTAGCACAATCAATGTTCTTTAACATCCAAAACAAATTCCTTTTACATTTCAATTTAATCCTCATTAAATCAAAATATCAACAAATTCATTATATTATTATCTTAACATATTAAAACAACAACATATATGAATCAAAAAGGAAAAAAAAAACAAGGCAAAATTTTTTTTTTCTCACGGCAGAACAGTGCCGTGAGCAGTACCAAAAAAAAACAAACCCTAATTTTTTTTTTCTTCTTTCAGCCGAAACAAAAAACAAAAAAAAAAAAAAAAACAAAAATTTCTAATCTTATATTTCATCAAATATGAAAACATATAAAATAATTTCATAGCCAAATGCTCTGATACCACTTATGGGAAATAACGGTTTACATCCCTTTAGAAATTTCGGATTATAATGAAATTATAACTATATGAATTTCTAGTCATAAATGAAATTGCATAATATAAACAAGAGATTAAGAAATAACCTTCGGTCCTAGATAAAGGCCTAAGAACAAATACCAAAGTAGGTATTCTCCTAATCGTTATACCCAAGATGGTTCAAGAAATGCCTTCGTCGTGCTAGAACGAATACCCAAAAATTACTTCTAATTTTGTGTGTATATTGATGATGAATATGAAGATGAATAAGAGAGTTCAAAAATCAGAATTTTCTTTCTCTTTTTCACTTGTGCCGTCACAATTAGAGTCAATTAGGGTTAGTAGAAAAACTTCTTTTTCACCCTATATGAGCCGTGATCTTGAGAGGAGAGAAAGAAAAACCTAGTTTCCTTATTTAACTCAACCTCTATATTAGGTAGTTAGCATATATTATTTTATATATATATAATGTAATATGTATTCTAATTATTACTAGTAATGGACCGTCACATAAACTGAGTAATGCCAGACCAATACACTATAATAATATCGTGTAATACATATCCGCCAACTTAAATATAACAGTTTACATTTAGTTTAGACCAACATTATATACATTGATTAAATATAACATTTTATATTCAATTACCAGCTAACATTATTTAATCGTTATTAAATAATCGTATCATCATCACATTGACTAACCTTTTAGTCAAATACATCGACTAACCTTTTAGTCATTTAATAAGGCATCAATATGATTATTTTCTCAAATAATCACATCTCTCAAACACATCCTTTAGGTGTGACTTTTAGGGATCAGTTGATCACCGCCATCTGTATGACAATAACGTCAAACTTATCTAGCAAGCCAACCGTTATCGATAAACGTTAATCAACTGATTATAATACAAAGTATACCCTGTGAACCTTAGCTGTTATCACACTAACTGTGGAGGACACTAGCTCCAACAATCTCCCACTTGTCCTTACAAGTGTATGTGCGATAACCGATTCTCATATCCTTAAATTTCTCTCACTCAATGTAAAACAATTTGCAAAATCCGCATTCACAAAGGTCGTATTTTACAAGCGATCAGTATCAAGAGTGGTTTTCCCGACTAGAGAGTAACTCAACTGATAAACGAATCATTATTCGAGCATGGCCATGCATTTCAGTTACTACTCCTCGAGTGGCCCTGAGAAATAACAAAACCTGATAAAGGGTTGGATATTTTCCTCAACTCGAATCCTGCAGATGTAAGCACAGTATGAAATGACCCAGTAAAAATCTGCTTGGCCTCCTGTTACGGTCGACCGTGAGAAAGAAACCAAAGTCACCCAAAAACTGCCTTAATCTGAAGAGACAGTCGATAGTCAAATGAATCGACTCTAGGAACACTATGGACGTCCAATCCACGACCTGGCACCGAATGCTGTTAAACATTTAGGACTCCATAAAGTCGTCACGAACTACAATGTCCTACGAGGTATCCTTATAACTCGTATTTGTGATCGATCAGTCAACAGTTTGACTTATGGCTCGTTGAACCCACCATCAATCGACTCAACAAAATAATAGCCAGAGTTATCAGCTCATGTAGGCTATTACGGACCAAAACATATATAATGTTATTCAGTTCACTTTGTGGTGTTCAATGTTGTCCATACAATCCACATGAAAAACAAAATATGAAAACAATACGATGAAGTTATTATTAATATATGAAAAAGATGTATCTAATTCATACAAACAGCTAATACAACTCAGGAACACGTTTAATTCCCATGGAAGTAACGTGCCCTTCATGCTTATCATGTCTTAACGGTTTAGTGAGAGGATCTGCTATGTTATCATCCGTAGCAATCTTGTCTATCACTATCTCCTTTTGCTCCACGTAATCTCTGATCATGTGAGCCTTCCGAAGTACATGTCTAGATTTGTTGCTAGACCTAGGCTCCTTAGCCTGGAAGATGGCACCACTATTATCACAATAGATGGTGATCGGGTCATTCGAACTAGGAACTATGGCAAGTCCTTGTAAGAATTGACGCATCCATATAGCTTCCTTTGCAGCCTCTGAAGCGGCATAGTACTCGGACTCAGTCGTAGAATCTGCTATAACACTCTGCTTGGAGCTTTTCCAGCTGACCGCAGCGCCATTAAGAGTAAATACGAATCCAGACTGAGATTTCGAGTCATCCCGATCCGTTTGGAAGCTAGCATCTGCGTAACCGGTTGCGCAAAGCTCAGTCTCTCCTCCATAAGTCAATACCCAATCCTTAGTCCTCCGTAGGTACTTAAGGATATTTTTAACAGCCATCCAGTGTGTTTCACCTGGATTGCCTTGGTACCGACTGGTCATACTCAAAGCATATGCCACGTCTGGACGTGTGCATATCATGGCATACATGATCGATCCTATAGCTGATGCATAAGGAATTCGACTCATGCGCTCGACCTCTTCAGATGTCTTGGGTGCCTGAGCTTTACTCAAATGCATCCCAGACGTCATTGGAAGATACCCCTTCTTGGAGTTGGTCATGCTGAACCTTTCAAGAATCTTATCTATATAAGACTCCTGACTGAGTGATAACATCCGTCGTGATCTATCTCTGTAGATACGGATTCCCAATATGCGATGTGCCTCGCCCAGATCTTTCATCTGGAAATGGTTCTTTAACCATACCTTAACCGAAGATAAGAGAGGAATATCATTCCCTATCAAGAGTATGTCATCGACATACAATATCAAGAAAACGATTTTACTCCCACTCGACTTGACATATAAGCATGGTTCCTCAACCGATCGAGTGAAACCATTTGCTTTTATGACTTGGTCGAAACGATGATTCCAACTCCGAGAAGCTTGCTTAAGTCCATAAATGGAACGCTTAAGCTTGCACACTTTCTTAGGATTTTTGGGGTCAATGAAACATTCGGGTTGTACCATGTACAACTCCTCCTCCAAATAACCATTTAAGAAGGCGGTTTTCACGTCTATCTGTCAAATTTCATAGTCATGAAAAGCGGCAATCGCTAAGATTATCCGAATGGAACGCAGCATGACTACGGGTGCAAAAATGTCATCATAATGCAATCCGTGCACTTGAGTGAAACCTTTTGCCACTAGTCGTGCCTTATAGGTGTCTGGTTGTTCCCCTACAGAATGCTTTATCTTGTAAAGTCATTTGCACTGAAGAGGCCGAACCTTATCAGGCAAATCAACCAGATCGCATACGTCATTCTCATACATAGAGTTCATCTCGGATTGCATGGCCTCAAGCCATAGCTTTGAGTCGGAACAGGTCATGGCTCCTTTATAGGTAGCGGGTTCGTTACTCTCTAGGAGCAAAACATCGTCTCTATCGTTCTCCTCGACCATACCAATGTATCTGTCTGGAGGTATGGAGACTCTACCGACCTTCTAGGTTCCTCAGGAATATTAACCGCAGCAGAAGATGAAGGAACATCTTCCTCCATCGGTTGCTCGGTTGTTGGTTCTTGAATCTCCGACAGATCGAAGGTTCTATCACTCGTCTTGTTCTCGAGAAATTCTTTCTCTAGAAACTTCGCACTAGCCGCAACAAAAACACGTTGTTCGGTAGGCGAATAAAAGTAATGACCAAACATTCCTTTTGGATAACCAATAAAGTATGTCTTGACCGATCGCGGGTCGAGCTTATCCTCGTGTCTCCACTTGACATAAGCCTCGCAGCCCCAAACCCGAATAAAGGACAAGTTAGGGACTGTTCCCTTCCACATTTCAAATGGAGTCTTGTCAACAGCTTTAGACGGACTTCGGTTAAGTATAAGAGCAGCTGACAAAAGAGCATAGCCCCACAATGAATCAGGCACTACCGTGTGACTCATCATGGATCGAACCATATCAAGTAATGTTCGATTTCTCCGTTCGGACACACCATTTAATTGAGGTGTTCCAGGTGGAGTTAACTGTAGTACTACACCACAGTTTTTAAGGTGTTGATCAAACTCATTCGAAAGATATTCGCCACCACGATCTGAACGTAGTGCTTTAATCTTTCTACCCAGCTGGTTTTCAACCTTATTCTGGTATTCCTTGAACTTATCAAAGGACTCACTTTTGTGCTTCATTAAGTAGACATATCCATATCTACTCAAATCGTCCGTGAAAGTGATAAAATATCTATAGCCATCTCTAGCGTTGATTGACATAGGACCACACACATCAGTATGTATGAGTCCTAATAGGTCAGCAGCGCGCATTCCAACACCTTTGAAGGAAATTCGAGTCATTTTGCCTATAAGACATGATTGACACGTGCCAAAAGATGCATAGTCAAATGGGAAGATAGTCCCATTGTCAATGAGCTTCTTCACGCGTTTTTCGTTTATGTGTCCCATACGGCAATGCCATAGATAGGTTTGATCTTTGTCACCAACCTTTACCTTTTTATTACTCACATGCAATATATCTATGGTTTGATCTAAAACATAAATCCCATTCATGGAAACTGCTTTACCATAAATCATTTCATTAAAGGAGAAAATACAGCTATTATCCTTTATTACAAATGAAAAACCGTTCTTATCGAGTACGGAAACAGAAATAATGTTTTTAGATAAACTGGGTACATAGTAACAGTTATTTAAAAATAACTCAAATCCACTTGGGAGTTGGATTACATATGTTCCCACTGAAACGGCAGCTACTCTTGCTCCATTCCCCACTCGCAGGTCTACATCACCCTTTTCGAGAGTTTTGATGTTTTTAAGATGATCGTGCTGTCGCAAGGCCCGAAACCAAAGATAAATTCACCCAGACTAGGCTAATAACAAATTAAAGTAATTAGGGAAGTAGCGGGTCGATCCTCAGGGAGATGGTGCTTCCTATGGATTGTGAATCGTCTCACAATTGAGTTTTATCTAATGATTTTCTGGGTATTGGAATTTGTGATGTCTAAACTAACGAAAGGCATAAATAAGAACAAAATAAAAACAAACTAGAATGAAAACAATAAAGCAATTGGTAAATTAACAATAATGAGAAGCATCTAGGGAAATAGGTTCACACATGTAGATTGACATATTGATGAAATTGGATTTAGGATATGCAAATAATTCATTGAGCGTTCGTAAGAATGGTGTGTTCATTACAATCATAGATCAGATGGTCTAACAGGCTTTTAGTGCGATTTACTAGGTCTTAATCCACTATGTCACGCTTTGTCTATTCAATTCCTGTATATCTACCTTGGAAAAGAATTCCACACTAGTCAATGATTGTGATCCAGAATCGTCAACTATCGTTAAAGTCCAAACATGCATAGACACAATGTTTTAAAAGCACAATTTCTTTTATCCAATTATCATCTTTTAATCAATCTAACATGGCTACCCTACACCCTAGAAAGGTGACTACTCACTCATGATTATGTTGATATTAACAATGAAAGTTAAGGTAAGCATATTTGGTTGATTTTGACAATAATTTAGACTCTCTATGTGGCGATAATAACGACGCTATATGACAATCTAAGAAATGAAACTATGATTATAACAACATGAAAATGAATCTAATTAAAACAGAAAATAACAATCAATTGGAAAGTAATAAAGAACAATAAACAAAGGATAAATTAGGAGTACCTAGGTGATGATCAACGATGAAAGCGATAACAATAATAGAAATCCCTCGCATAGAAATACCGTACTTTGAATTACAACTCTTGAACCCAACAAAGTAGATACAAAGATTGAAATTCTTATTGAACTAAGCTAATTGTTTGATATGAAATGGACAGAAATAAACTAGAAACAAAAGACAAAAGAAGAAGATAAACTAAACTAGAAAGACTAAAACTAAGGAGAAAACTAATAAGAAGATTATATGAAATATAGGATTAGATTGTGTAAGAGAGTGTATGAGAGTGTGTGGCTTGGAGAATCTATTTATAGTATTAGGGTTTCGTGGAGAAGAGGTCGGGCATTAAATACATAGGGCAAAAATAGGATGAAGGAGCCGCAATGCTCGAAGCAGCACACATACCCGATCGGGTAAACACTTACCCGATCGGGTAAGTCGTCTTCTGGAAGCTCTTGACTAACGCTTCATCTTCCTTCTCTTTGACTTGACTTACAACATCCCCCTTGACTCTACAATCGGGTTTGTTGCTTGGATATGATGTAAAGCGATGAATTCTCCCGTCTAATTGATTAGTCTTCTGACAACTACGAAACCGTCTCTGCTTCTTCTCTCTCTTTAGTTAGTGAACCTTCTTGAAATGCCTTACACATGGTCATGCTTTCTTCTTTGAATCGTCGGGTTCTAGGCAAATGCTCGGGAATATAGAAAAAGGGCGTAGAAACGTCACTTTCCCTACAAAACAAGTTAGAACAAAGGAATTCGTCTAGAAGACGGTATTAGCTCATAAATTGGCTTAACAAAGCACAAATGACATACAAAACCGAGCTAAACTGGGGGTTAAAATCATACAAATATTCACTTATCAAACTCCCCCAAGCTAAACCTTTGCTTGTCCTCAAGCAAACATAACAAACAATACCAAGACAAGGTTGCAAGCATTGGCTACTACACCATCAAGAAACAAATCTCAACATAAAGCTTTGGAAACATAATGAATCATAACCCAAAAGCAACGTGGGCAAGAATGATACATAAACATGGCTGAGATTTACATAACGGCGTAGCGCAAAGAATTTCACTACAGAATTTCGGCTCTTGCATGATCTTTTGACAAATGGACTCTCGCGGTACACTCGAACACTCATTGTATGTAAAAGGTGATTTCTTTATGTGTAAATGTTTTTTGAGACACTCACCTATCTACGACTTATGAAAATGTGTCCGCAGTGTAATATGGTAAACAATTCAAAACACAAGTCGAAGATCATAATGCACATAGAAAAGAAGCCGAAATATATAAGAAGAAGGCTTTGGGAAATGGGTGAAAGGTGGACAAATAGTTATGGTCATGTGAAGGTTAGAATGAGCTAGCAACTGGCCAATGATAAATGAATACTCAATCCAGACTTTCGGTTAATTCCCAAAAGACAAATAACGAAGCCAGAAGTAACAGATTGGCTTATTACACACGAAACACAAGGGTAAACTCCTTCTATTGATTTGACATTTTTAGGAGATACTCATAACTTCTTTTCTTATTTCTTTTCCTTTCTTTTTCTTTGATTTTTCTATTTTTTCTCTTTTTTTCTTCTTTTTCTTCTCTGAACACAACTTCGCTTCTTGAACTTTTTCGTTTTCCCAATTCACTTTAACAGATAAGAACAAATCTTCTCAAAAGAGCACCCATACACCATAGTCTAGCTACTAGCTCAACAGGTAGGCATTTTTTATCCGTGGCTATTATTTTTGTGAAGCATTTGTATGAAGGGGCTAATTTTGAGGGGCTAATTTTGAGGGGCAAAATAAAGTGAAAAAGGCTTCAAATCTTAGTGAATCATGAATGCAATGCTTTATAGAAATGAAATGAGAATCATACTTATGCGTTTTGACATGACACACATCACAAGCAAGGAGAACTACACACTCCTAGATGAGACTGGGTATAGATGTACCAGTCTAAGGAGGTTCTATCTTACAATATATGTAGTTTGCCAAATGTCAAGATCACGCGTACTCATCTATAGATTCATTCCATGCCTACTGTGTACAAGACTTCCCCATGTATGCAAAATTCAATAAATATTGAATCATTATCTTTTGAAAGCTCTAAGTTTGGGAAATGTAACATGATAGCATAGTAAACAAGCAAGCAAAGCATGAAAAGAATTCAATTGTGTTCAAAATTTAAAAATCTTCTCTCTAAAATCTTCTCTTTCTTATTCAAAATTTGAAAAATATAACTAAAATGCAAAAAAGGAAAAATGCAATCCCTCCCCCAAGCTAAACATCACATTGTCCTCAATGTGAGCACAAAAAACCAAATATGCAATGAGATGCTTAATGGGAATAAAGGAAAAATGAAAGAAGAATGAAGCTTACTAGTCAGCGCGGACTCCCCCAAGCTAGCCTTTTCGACTTGATAAGGAAAGGTCGTCAGAGATTCTTCAAAAACTCTTTCATCTGCAAAGAAATCTAACAAAACAAAGGGAAAAACAAAAATAAAAATGCAAAAAGGGAAAGCACGGGTTGCCTCCCGAGAAGCGCTTGTTTAACGTCTTGCTCGACGAATTTTTCCATGAAATCATTGGGTTGGGGATGGACGCTCCGTATAGACAATATCTAAACATCCGATGATAGAATTGCTATAGTAGAGTTTCAGTCTGTGTCCATTAACTTTGAATTTCTCACCATTGCTAGTCATGAGTTCCACATAGCCGTACTTGCTCACATATGTGACAGTGAATGGTCCAGACCATCGTGATCGAAGTTTTCCCGGAAAAATTTTCAAACGGGAGTTGAAAAGAAGTACTTGGTCACCGACATTAAATTCTTTCTTAATTATCCTCTTGTCGTGCCAACGCTTCGTTTTATCTTTGTAGATTCGAGAATTCTCATAAGCCTGTAAACGAAATTCCTCCAACTCATTGAGTTGCAAAAGTCTCCTATCAGCGCTAAGCTTAGTGTCTAAGTTAAGTTCTTTGATAGCCCAGTAAGCTTTATACTCTAACTCGACAGGAAGATGACATGCCTTTCCATAAACCAATCGATAAGGAGATGTTCCAATTGGGGTTTTGAAAGCTGTGCGATAAGCCCATAAGGTATCATCGAGCTTATTACTCCAATCAGTTCTAGATCTTGAGACTACTTTCTGAAGAATCGTTTTCAACTCTCTATTTGAGACTTCAACTTGACCGCTGGTCTGAGGATGGTAGGCTAATCCTCGTCTGTGATACATACCATATTTAGCAAGCAGAGTATCTAACTGCTTCTCTCCAAAATGAGTTCCTCGATCACTAATCACGGCTCTGGGTACACCAAAACGTGGAAAGATGATCTTCTTAAATAGCCGTATCACAGCTCTAGCATCATTAGTGGGAGTGGCAATTGCTTCTACCCACTTGGAAACATAGTCAACAGCGACTAAGATGTAACGATTTCCGTTAGAAGAAGGGAATGGTCCTTGATAGTCAATACCCCAGACATCGAATATTTCAACTTCTAATATGCCGTTTTGAGGCAATTCATGTCTCTTGGATATTTGACCCATTCGTTGACAAGCGTCACAAGCCATAACAAAATCTTTTGAATCTTTAAACATCGTGGGCCAGAAAAACCCGGATTGTAAGACTTTGGCTACGGTTTTGGACGGACCATGATGACCACCATAAGCAGATGAGTGGCATCCTTCTAAAACTCCTTTAACTTCCCACTGGGGGATACATCGTCTGTAAAGACCATCAGAACACTGCTTGAAAAGATAAGGGTCATCCCAAACGAAGAATTTTGCATCATGCAAAAATCTCTTCCTTTGGTTATAAGAAAGGTCAGAAGGTAGCTGTCGACTGACAAGAAAATTGGCCATATCAGCATACCAAGGAGAAGAGTCAGTAATCGCCATTAATGAATCATCAGCAAACGAATCATTAATTTGTGTTGGCAATCCTATTTCAGTCACCCTTATCCTTGAAAGATGGTCAGCGACTACATTTTCTGCTCCTTTCTTATCCCGGATCTCTAGATCAAACTCTTGAAGGAGTAAGATCCATCGGATAAGTCGAGGTTTTGCCTCTTTCTTTGAAAGCAGATATTTCAAAGCAGCGTGGTCAGTGTAAACAATGACTTTCGATCCTATAAGGTAAGAACGAAATTTGTCTAAGGCATAGACAATGGCAAGAAGTTCTTTTTCAGTAGTGGCATAGTTGATTTGGGCAGGATCTAATGTTTTACTAGCATAGTAAATTGCATGAAGGAACTTGTCCTTTCTTTGCCCTAAAACAACTCCAACGGCGTAATCACTCGCATCGCACATAAGTTCAAATGGAAGATTCCAATCAGGTGACTGGATTATAGGTGCGGTGATTAGAGCGCGTTTGATTTTGTTGAATGCCTCAAGGCATTCCTGCGTGAAATTAAAAGGCGCATCCTTAAAAAGGAGCTCAGTCAGGGGCTTGGCTATTTTAGAAAAATCTTTAATAAACCGTCGGTAGAAACCGGCGTGGCCAAGGAAACTCCTGATTCCTTTTACATTAGCAGGTGGTGGTAGTTGTTCAATAACTTGGATCTGAGCTCGATCCACTTCAATACCTCTTTCAGAAATGATGTGTCCTAAAACTACACCTTCGTTCACCATGAAGTGACACTTTTCCCAGTTGAGAACAAGGTCGACTTCTTCACAGCGTTTCAATACCTTGGATAGATTTGTCAAACAATTATCAAAGGAAATGCCATAGACGCTAAAGTCGTCCATGAATACTTCCATGATAGTCTCAACAAAATCGGAAAAGATACTAGTCATGCAACGCTGGAAAGTTGCAGGTGCATTACACATGCCAAATGGCATTCGGCGATAAGCAAAAGTACCATAGGGACAGGTGAAGGTGGTTTTCTCTTGGTCCTCAGGGTGGATAGGAATTTGGAAAAATCCTGAGTAACCATCTAGATAACAGAAATATTTGTGGGAAGCTAACCTCTCTAGCATTTGATCAATGAAAGGCAGAGGATAGTGATCTTTTCGAGTTGATTGATTCAACTTTCTGTAGTCAATACACATACGCCATCCCGTCACAATCCTTGTGGGGATGAGCTCATTCTTTTTATTCTTGACTACTGTTGTTCCTCCTTTCTTGGGAACAACTTGAACAGGGCTAACCCATTTTGAGTCAGAAATTGCATAGATTATGCCAGCATCTAGTAATTTCATAACTTCAGCTTTAACTACTTCTTGCATGTTTGGGTTAAGACGGCGTTGACCTTGAACACAAGGTTTTTGGCCTTCTTCTAAGTTTATTCTATGCATGCAAAAGTCGGGGCTTATGCTTGTGAGATCTTCAAGTTTATAGCCTATTGCCTTTTTATGTTTTCTCAAAACAATCAATAGTGAGTTTAACTGATTTTCATCTAGAAGAGCACTCACTATGACCGGGCAATATTCGGATTCATCTAAAAAAGCATATTTTAGATTTGAGGGAAGAGGTTTAAGTTCAGGTTTATGTACTTCTGCCTTGGCAGGAGCATCAATTAAGCTTATGAACTCCTCAACTTTTTCAGACGGTATCTCTTAACCAGTCAAGTCCCTTTCCAGTTCACTGATCTCAAAATTGTCGTTCTCAGAGATATCCTGTAATAATAAAATTGCTTCTAAAGGATCCTCAATTATTGATGGATACAAAGATTCATCAATGATTGAGTTGACAATGTCAAGGAAACAGCAAGGCTCTTCAAGCATAGGGCTTTTTATTGCACTGTTTAAGTTGTAGGTGACTTTATCATCACCTACTTCTAATGTCAACTTTCCATTCTTGACATCGATTACTGCTCCCGCAGTGTGTAGAAATGGTCTTCCTAATATGATAGGGATTTGCGAATCTTCAGCCATATCTAACACTATGAAATCGACTGGAATAAAAAACTTCCCTACTCTAACAGGTACAACTTCTAAAACCCCCATAGGTTGTTTTAGAGAACGATCTGCCATTTGCAGGGTGATACTTGTGCATTTCAGAACTCCCATATTCAATTTCTCGCAAATGGAATAGGGCATAACTCTCACACTAGCACCTAGATCGCATAAAGCTTTATCAATAGTGTAGGTGCCTATAGTGCATGGTATAGAGAAACTACCAGGATCCTTTAACTTAGGAGGGGACTTATTTTGCAATAACGCACTGCATTCAGCGGTGAATGCGATGATTTCAACATCATCTAGAGTCCTCTTCTTTGTTAAGATATCCTTCATAAATTTCGTGTAAGAAGGGATTTGAGTGATTAATTCAGTGAAGGGAACCGTTACTTGGAGGTTTTTGACAACTTCCATGAATTTAACGAACTGGGTTTCCTTATGATTTCTCCTCAAACGTTGGGGAAATGGAACTTGAATTTTGATGGGTTCCTTTTCAAGTTCATCCTTCTTTTCAGGTTTGTTGTCCGCTTCCTTAGCGGTGGATGGTTGTGTTTCTTTTAGGCTTTTTACTGGTGAAGGCTCAACTACTGGCTCTTTGGGTTGCTGAGGTTCCGTATAAGTGGTACCACTCCTAAGGGTGATAGTATTTGCGGTGTCCCTCGGTTGTTCACCATGAGGTGGGAGTTGGCCTTGTTTTCTTTGGGTAATAGAGGTAGCCAATTGGGCCATTTGAGTTTCAAGCATCTTGATGGCAGCATCTTTAGCTTGATCACTCTTTTGAAATTGAGCAAACATTGAATCTTGTTTTTGAACAACTTGCAGAAGCATAGATTCAATTTTGCTCAAGCTTGAGTCATTTGGTTGGCCTTGAATTTGAGGTGGTTGGTGTTGAGGTTGATTTTGGTATGGTTGATTGAAGTTAGGTTGGAATGAAGGTCTCTGGTTTTGAAAACCAGGTGGATTGTAAGGCTTTTGTTGGTGTGGTATGAATGGTTGTTGGTTTTGTTGGTGGGGATTTTGAACGTTGGTACTTTTGTAGGACAAAAATGGGTGGTTTTTTGTGTTTTCGTTATAAAAGTTTGAGAAAGCGTTGCCTTGCCTATATCCTTGATAGGCATTGACTTGCTCTATTGAACTTATACATTCTTGAAAACTATGACCTCCAATCCCACATGTCACACATACCACTACGTGGTTAGTGACGTTGATATGCTCCTTAGATTGGGAAGAGCTTCCTACTTGTTGCTGCAGAAGGGCTAATTGGGCTTCCAGGAGTGCTACTTTACTTGAATCATCCTGCTTGGCTTTGAGTGGCATAGCACGCGAGTTGCTATACTTAGAATCGTGGATTGCCATTGACTCGATAGTCGTACTAGCTATTTCTACATCGATTTGATCGAAACGACCATTGTTAGCGGAGTCAAGGATACGACGCGATTCGCCACAACAACCGTTGTAGAAGGTGATAGCTAGGAACCATGAATCAAGGCCATGATGAGGGCATTCTCTTTGTAATTCTTTGTACCTTTCCCATGCCTCGTAAAGGCTTTTGTCGCCTCTCTGACGGAATCCAGTAATTTGACTCCGTAAGAGTGCGGTTCGTTCTGGTGGGAAGTACTTTTGATAGAAAGCAAGAGCTAGACCATCCCAGTCGACTATTCCTAAGGCAACTCGGTCAAGACTATTGATCCAGAGTTTTGCCTTTCCTCTTAAAGAGAAGGGGAAGAGCATTTCCATAATCTGTTCTTGGGATACTCCAGTTTGTCTAATCGTGGAGCAATAGTCACAGAAGTTTTGGATATGAAGGTTGGGATCTTCTGTGGCATTGCCACCAAATTGATTTCTTTCTATTAGATTGATAAAGGCAGGTTTGATTTCGAAGTTTTGAGCTGTAATTTGAGGTGTAGCGATACCCTTTGGAAGTGTATCTGCAGTGGGTTTAGAATGGTCGGAAAGTCGAACCATTTTTGTTTGTGAAGATGAAGATGGAATGTTGGTTGAAAGTTGATTGATTTTTTGAAATAGGGATGAGAATGGATCTTCTTCTCCCTCAAGATTAGGTAAGATATCCGAGTATTTCTCACGAATACGATCTAAACTTGAAATGTCAGAAGCTTTTGAAATTTCGTTGAATAGCTTTAATTTCCTACGCATAGTTCTTTCTAGTTCGGGGTCCAAAGGAATAGGGGTCCCTAGTCTAGAAGATCTGGGCATAAGATAGAAAAGCTAAGATGAAAAATCAAGAGAGGTCTAAAGGAATTTGAGTTCCTAAAGACTAGATAAAACTAATCGTGATTAAAATCACAATAAAAGGAAAACTAAACCGTGCTCCCCGGCAACGGCGCCAAAATTTGATCGGTCCTGTCGCAAGCCCGATACAAAGATAAAATACCCAGACTAGGCTAATAACAAATTAATGTAATTAGGGAAGTAGGGGTCGATCCTCAGGGAGATGGTGTTTCCTATGGATTGTGATTCGTCTCACAATTGAGTTTTATCTAATGATTCTCTGGGTTTTGGATTTTGTGATGTCTAAACTAATGAAAGGCATAAATAAAAACAAAATAAAAACAACTGAAATGAAAACGATAAAGCAAATGATAGATTAACAATAATGAGAAGCATCTAGGGAAGTAGGTTCACACATGTAGATTGACATATTGATGAAATTGGATTTCGGATATGCAAGTAATTCATTGAGTGTTCGTAAGAATGGTGTGTTCATTACAATCATAGATCAGATGGTCTAGCAGGCTTTTTATGCAATTTACTAGGTCATAATCCACTATGTCATGCTTTGTCTATTCAAATCTCGTATATCTACTTTGGAAAAGAATTCCATACTAGTCAATGAATGTGATCAAGAATCGTCAACTATCGTTAAAGTCCAAACATGCATAGACACAATGTTTTAAAAGCACAATTTCTTTTATCCAATTATCATCTTTTAATCAATCTAACATGGCTACCCTATACCCTAGAAAGGTGACTACTCACTCATGATTATGTTGATATTAACAATGAAAGTTAAGATAGGCATATTAAGTTGATTTTGACACTAATTTAGACTCTCTATGTGGCGATAATAACGACGCTATATGATAATCTAAGAAATAAAACTATGATTATAACAACATGAAAATGAATCTAAATGATATGAATAGAAAATAACAATCAAATGGAAAGCAATAAAGAACAATAAGCAAAGGATAAATTAGGAATACCTAGGTGACGATCAACAATGAAAGCGATAACAATAATAGAAATCCCTCGCATAGAAATACCGTACCTTGAATTACTACTCTTGAACCCAACAAAGTAGATACAAAGATTGAAATTATTATTGAACTATACTAATGTTTTGATATGAAATGGACAGAAATGAACTAAGAACAAAAGAAAAAAGTAGAAGATAATCTAAACAAGAAAGACTAAAACTAAAGAGAAAACTAATAAGAAGATTGCATGAAATATAGGATTAGATTGTGTAAGATAGTGTGTTGTGTTGTGAGGCTAGAGCATCTATTTATAGTATTAGGGTTTCGTGGAGAAGAGGCCGGGCATTAAATACATAAGACAAATTTAGGAAGAAGGAGCCGCAATGCTTGGATCAGCACACATCCCCGATCGGCTACACACTTACCCGATCGGGTAAATGGTCTTCTGGAAGCTCTTGACTAACGTTTCATCTTCCCTTTGCTTGACTCGACTTCCAACATCCCCCTTGACTTCTACAATCGGGTTTGTTGCTTGGATTTGATGTAAAGCGATGAATTCTTCCGTCTAATTGATTGATATTCCGACAACTACGAAACTGTCTTTGCTCCTTCTCTCTCTTAAGTTAGTGAACCTCCTTGAAATGCCTTACACAGGTCAAGCTTTCTTCTTCGAATCGTCGGGTTCTAGGCAAATGCTCGGGATTATAGAAAAAGGGCGTAGAAACGTCACTTTCCCTACAAAACAAGTTAGAACACAGGAATTTGCCTAGAAGACGATATTAGCTAATAAAATGGCTTAACAAAGCACAAATGACATACAAAACCGAGCTAAACTTGGGGTTAAAATCATACAAATATTCACTTATCATTAATCAACTGATAAGAATACAAAGTATACCCTGTGAACCTGTAAGAGATTTATTCATCTTATCACACTAACTGTGGAGGACACTACCTCCAACATTTCGAGATACCATAGATTATTTTCTTTCACTATTATCTGTAAAAAGATCAATTACAGCCTTTAGGTACCCACGCTAAGTTGAGTCCTTTGTGGTTAGTGACTCTGTAAATTTGATCTTTCCTAACCCAGACCTGTTTAACAACTCTTTCATTCTTAACATAGGGTTGTCTAGGTTTATAGTATTTTTTATTGTTGTGACGCACACTAGGTTTAAATGACTGCTTCTGATTCACATACGCTTTAGATTTTGAAGGTACAGATGTGTAATCGAAAGCTATGTCATAAAACCATCTGAACTCATTATTTCTACAATGATCACGTTGCGGTTCAGGTTCAGATTGATCAATACTAGACACGTCATGTTCTTTAACAAAATCAGTTTGATTTTCGTTGTCGTTAACATATTTAATACAGTTTTCTTTAACATGACCCCTGTGACTACAAGAATTGCAAATCAGATATTCTGAAAGATTGACATATTTCCTTCTTCTGAAATCACGGTCATAAAGGAGTGGATTTGCACTTATTATGGTCTCTACGACTATAAAATTCATGACCTAGACCCATCTTCATGTTATTGTTAGACTATTCGGTAAGGAAGTCTAAGACCTTCTGACTTCCTTCCAATTTATCATGAACTTTTCGTGCATGTAGGATCAATTCCTTCAAAGACTGAATTTCTTTATGTTGACTTTTGGCTTGGGAGAATTCAGCCTTTATATCTTTTAATTGCTGAGAAAGAAAAGTGTTTTCTTTCTTATGATCAATGATAACAACTTCCTTTGCCTTAGCTTCAGATTTTAAAAGCTCATTGACTTTCTTCAATTCTAAAGTTATAGCTTCATTAGCTATAACTTTGGCTTGAAGATGCTTGATGTTAAGTTTTAACTACGAGATTATAGCTTCATTAGCTATAACTTTAGACTCAAGAGCTTCTTTCTCAACATTTGTCATGTCTGAAGTTGTAGCTGAAGTTGCCATAACGTTAGACTTGAGCCTTATAGCTTTGGCCTTTAGAAGTTGGTTTTCCTCAGCAATGTCAAGAATTTGTTCCTTAAGATCTTTTAATTCAAGACTCCGTTCATGACAATGATCTAAGGCTTCTCCAAAATACTTAATTAAAGACTTCTTAGATAATTTCTTAACTTTCTTTTTAAGTTCAAGATGACTAACCTCTTCATCATCTTCTGAATCTGGTTCTGAATCTGAGTTGCCAATAAGGCACATCTCGGATTCGCTCTCATTGTCACTGTCAAAAATTAGGTCAAGACTGATGTTGCTTAGACACAGTTTGGCGACTTATTCTTCCTCTGACTCGTCGTCTTCTGTGTTGAGATCTCCCCAGCATTAAGCCATCATGACTTGTTTGAATTCCTTCTTGGTTTTGTCTCGTTGATTTTTGTCTTTGATTTTCTTCCAGGTAGGGCAATCCTTAATCATATGATCATTGTCCCCACACTTGAAGCAACCACGACTTGAGAGAGACCATATTGACTCGATTGGCTTCTTATAAGATTTGTTAGTGTTATTGTTAAAAGTTTTCCCTTGTGGTTCATTAAAGAATTTTTTTTTTAAAACGTCTAGCAAATAACACTGTGTCATCTTTAAGGTCCGAATCTAGTTTTTCACTAGACTCGGCTTGTAAAGCCACTTTCTTACTATTACTATTATTTGCCCCATCCTCATTAAGAGTAATCTCGTGAGCCATTATGGTCCCGAGTAGCTCTTGATAATTGAAGTTAGATAGATCTTTACATTCCTTAATTACCCTCACCTTAGGTGTCCATCGTTTAGATAGACTTCTAAGGATCTTCCTGGCAATTTCCTCGGAGTCAAAAGTTTTTCCAAGATTTTTCAATACATTAATGATACTAGAGAAGCGAGTGGACATGCTGTCAAGCGATTCATTTTGCTCCATAGAGAACAATTCGTATTTTCGCATCATTAATGCAATACGTTGCTTTTTGACAACAGTTGTCCCCTCATAGGCTAACTCAAAACCATCCCATATTTCCTTGGCAATAGAGCTAGATGAGAAACGGTCAAACTCAGTATAAATCATGCCGTTTTGCAACAGACTGATAGCTTTTGAATTTTTCTCAGCTTTCTTATAATCTGCCTCAACATAGTTGTCTTCTTTCTTTTCGGTGGAAGTGTGTGACAACCCTCGCGAATGCGGAAATAATAAACAAACAAGCATGTGAATTATATTGCGGAAATAGGTAGTTTTTAAAAACTTTTATACATGCAAGTTAAATAAAACGAGGAGTGTCAAAATATTACAACTAAGTGCGGAAAATAACAAATAGACGGAGTCTCTCAAAATGTTAACAAAGAACAAGTTGTTTTAGGCCAAATAAGCTAAAATCGTCTAGAGGTGAAACTTCCAGGGACAACGCCCGCTAGCTCACACCCGAACCAAAAATATCAAGCAAAAAGCCATCCATGCAAGCAACCTGTTCATCCATGAAAAACATGAACGCCACAGTCAGTGGGGAGTAACTCCGGGTTCTCCCCGCCATATCACCTTAAACGTACATATAAGGAAATACAAATAGAAGCATGCATATAT
>JAIUZE010025742.1:0-13689 GCA_022085475.1 Heliosperma pusillum | reverse complement strand
TTTGGATTTATCTGATTAAAATATGATTTTAAAAGTCTAATATGAGCAATTATATAACAACAAGTTGAATTATTGTCAAAAAATTGAGTGATGACTAATTTTTGAGGCCTAAATGAGTTGGGATAATTAACTTGGACTTAAATATGATTTAAGTATTGTTTGGTGATTTTAAAATGTTATTATCACGCATTTCCGTAAAACCGGGTTATATTCGATATAAACCGTTAATTAGAGCGATTTGTCATTTAACATGAGCATGTTTTATACATATTATAATGCTGCATTTTTATTTATGAATGTCATATTTTCAATTTATGAATGTCATATTTTCAATTTATGAATGTCATATTTTGGTTTATGTAATTTGGAATTATGTAATTTTTCCTTGTATGACCTTAGTTTTAATCGATATTGCCCGAAATGTAAGGGAATATTGATTCGGTTGTAATTTAATGTGATCTCGAATCACTTTTATTGTATTATTTTATTTTACAAATGTATAATAGGAAATTATTGTAATTTTATTATATATTTTGTAATTAATTGTAAAACCGGAGTTTCCCAAAGACGGTGCCATTCGGAAAGGAGTTCCGAGAGAGAGAGAGACGGTGACCTTGGGAGGCGTGCTTATGAAGTTCAAGGGACCAAAGGAGTTGGTTTCCGAACTTGTAATAGATTATATGATTTTCTATTCTAGAAAGGCCATACTAGGAGTTTTATTTTTATGCTTGCATTTTTATTTAATATGTTTGCATGCATTGCCAAATCGCCATAACATGACATGCATATTTATCGAGTATTCGACCGTGTCAATTAAAATAATCGTTAATTCATCGATTTAGTTCACTTTAACATGATAGATTATAAATTGACATGACCTCTCATAATAAATAATTGAGATCAAGCCTTACCAAATGTAGAACCCATGAATCCTAATTTCGCAAGGAAGTAGGCTCGGCTCACCGGGGTGCTAAACTTTTTACGTTGGGTAAGTGGGGTAATAAATGTTATTATTTCGAAATTTGGATTGAGCTCAACGGAAGTATTCGCGACCGTAGCCGCATGTGTTCCGGGCTTAAGATAAATATTAAAGTAATATTATCGAGCGAGAGTTCTAATGTAGAATCGATTAAAAAGTTAATCCACCGAATTATGTTAATGAGGGATGAATCGGCTTACCGTGCCCAAGTTGATATGAATTTGGATCTCGGAATCATTTATAATAGTTGGGTAGAGGTCACTATTTAAATGCTAAACTTGTTTAAAATGTTTACAAGTATTTAAAACGATAAATGTTAACATTTCCTTTATGTCTTAAATTTGTAGTCATAATTGTTTATTCGCAATGGCAAATGTTAATTCGTCCACCACCACCTATTCTCCAACTCTCACAAATGTCTCATGGATTTGATCTTTCATGGATCGATGCAAGTTAGAAAAGAATGGCGCTAATTTTACCAATTGGGATATGCAACTCCGCTTGGCCGCGGCGGGTGACGACAGGTTTCGTTACCTTGCCAAGGCCTCTCCCACCGCACCTAATGAAAGGAAAACCGCCACGCAAGGCAAGTCTATGAGGCTAGTCACAAAGAGTCCGCCGCGATCAAAAACGTTTTGATCTTCTCGTTGGAGGCCGATCTTCAAGGGAGTGCCATAAGATGAGCACGGCCTATGAGACCTATGCCAAGCTTGTGACCATGTTTTTTTTCACAAGCTCCTAGGATCTTACAATATAAGACGGCTTCCACATTATTTAACATGAACCTAAAAGAGGACCAAAAGTTAGCCCTCATGTACTCAAATTGATTGAGCATGTTAAGACTCTTAAATTGCATGGGGTGACCATTCCCGAACAACTCGTTATAGACCGAGTCTTACATTCCTTGGGGAAAATCAAAGCATATGTGCAGTTTAGGGTAAACTACAATATGCAAAACATAAAAACCTCTCTTCATGAAATGCACAAGATGCTCGTGCAAGCCAAGAGAGACATGGGCTAAATGTTAGCATTTCCAAGGATGTGCTCCATATTAATAAAAGGAGCAAGGGGAAGTTCAAGAAAGATGGTAGTAAAGGGAACAAGCCCTCCACCTTCAAAGGAAAGGGAAGAAAAAGCTATTGAGAATAGCTCACCCAAACCTAAGAAAGGTGCCTCAACCGAGGACAAGTGCCATTATTATAATGGAATCGGGCATTGGAAGGGAAATTGCACTAAATATCTAGGAGATATCAAAACTGGAAAGATGTTTCAGTTGGTAATTTATCCCTATCGTTTATGTTATGATCTCAACTTTGGTATATAGATACAAGTTGTGACTCTTACCCTAATTAATTGTAAATAGGGCATCCTAGCAAGGATAAAGGCAAAGACAAGCAAGCCTAAGAAAGCTCTTTAAAGGAAGCTAAGGTAGCTACCCATGATTGAAGATCTATGGAAGCTTGGTCTCATTTTGAATTGTCAAAATTTTGGGATGTATTATGAGACATTGTTTTTAGAACTTTTATAATTTCCTTGTTTGACATGGAAATTTGTTTAATTCCTTTTATTGACATTGGTTGTAATTGGATTTAGTGACTTGGTTCTCAACCCAAGTCATTCGGTTTATTGAAACTTTTAGTTCTAAAAACTTGTCATCATACTATACTTGTACAAATAACATAAATTATATCGACTCAAATTGATCATGTAAATATTATGATGATGGGATCATTATAATAAAAGGCTAAGAATTCGATTCTCACCTTGAAAGATCAATTGCTAAGTCAAAATTGAGTTATTGAACTCAAACTAGGGAGTCTACCAAACCAATTGGCATCACCACTTATAAAGAAAGTAAATGACATGAATATGAGTTCACCTCTTTAGCTCTTATAGAACTAGTCTATGTTGAAGCTAAGATTCGATGTCTTTACAAAGAAGTCTTTAGTAGATCACTTAAGGTCATGTTGTGATACTTCCACCTCCCTTACAAGTATGAGTACAAAATTGTTTGTGGCTCATAAGGCTATCTTTAAAGAAAATAGTTGTATTTTTCTAAAGATAGAGTGGGAGAAAATAAGCCACAACGAAAAACTAGTTAGGAACTAGTGAGAAAACCAAAAGAAAATGTTCTTAGGTTAGACTCAAGACTAGTAAGGAGACCAAAAGAAAGCGTTCTTAGGTGAATCCTTAGACTAGTGACGAGACCAAAAGAAATTGTTCTTGATATAATAAGATTATGATCTATGAAGTGGAAGTACCCAAAAATTTTGAATTTCGTTTTTCTAAAAGAGACTTATGAAACTATATGGAATCTATGCAAAGAAAATGTTTTATTTGGAGTTGTCCAATTGTAGTTGCATAGATAGACATGTAGATGTCTTCAAAAGCTAAATTAATGCGTAACTATGCTTAGATCCAAATCATCAATAAAATACCTCATATTAAGTGTGTACAAGATACACAACAAAACCACATGTCCAAATAGAGATTTGGAATAGGATGTGTACATGACACAAACCTAAGATGTAGAGGCTATGATGATATTTTCTTTTATGAGATAGAAGAAGGGTTTCACTCGAATTGTCGAAAAGTCATGTATAGACATGAAATTCAGTGGGAGTTAAAGTCATGTATAGACATGAAGTTAAGTGGGAGTTTAAGTAATCATGTAAAGACATGAAGTTCAGTGGGAGAAATTATTTTCCACGTGAATGACGTTTCATTCGTTAAGAGTAATGTATTCGTATTACCTTTTTGAAAGGAGTGGTTGGATTTTAATGTTGGATGAAAGAGGGCAACATGTATACTAAAACCAAAATCTATTGTGGAATAGAAGATTTTAGCTTGGCATTTAAAAGGTATCTTATATCGATAAGATCCTTAATCTATTCAACAAGTTAAATAGGTTGTTTATGTTGATAAAACTGGGATCACTATGAAAGGGTCATAGTCATCCACTGAACCTAAGAGTTGTTGATCGCATGAGACCAATCATATATGCCATTACATGCACATACCTAAATGAATTGTATGCTGGAAGCATGACAAGCCTAAAACAAACAATCCAAATGAGTGTCATTGGATAGTGACGGGCTTATTTTCGGGGTCGTTAATTCCGGAAACTAGCTATGCCAAATAACAATTTATAAAACCAAATCTAGACTCAAACTATCTTAAGTAAAGGGTAGTAAGGGTAAGACAAGGATCGAACCCAAGAGAAGGCGGTGAATGCTAATAATCTAATCTAGACTCTTGCTAAAAACCGATTAAACAAATTAATAAATCTAACCACAAATTAAACACTAATTGAAACAAAGACTAGAATTACTTACAAACTATGATATTCACAATGGTAAACATGTAGATAACAAATAGGGAGAAAGTTTTTCATGAGAAAAGATTATCAATCCTAGAATCACCAATAACAACTAAATAATCAAAGCTTCAAATAAGGAAAAACAACTTAGTGCAATTATCCCAAGTTCCCCCACAATTAACAAAGTAAAGATCCCTCCTTTCCTCCCTTCTCTATTTATCTATTGCAAACGTCAAAGAATTAGCCACCATGAATTAAACCATCCATAAATGACCCAATACAACTAAACCCATACTTATTAAACCATAAGCATAAATAAAGATGCAAGCTTTAAGCACAAAACCAAAGAAGCATGCTAGATTCATGAACTAAAACATTAAACCATGTTCTAAATACATAATACCCCAAATTCCACTCAAAAGATTCTAACTTTTAAACCAAAGTTACAATCTTTCAAGTTGCATCAACAAATATCAAGACAAATCAACCACATTCATCAAGACAATGCAATTTAATCAAACAAACAATTACTAAGATGGTTGGTCTTAACAACAATTCATTCAATAATGAAAATCAAACAAAGGAAGATGAAATTAAATAGAGAAGGAAGGATTAAAAAGTCTTACAATGCTAAAAGGGAAGAACTTGTTCAAATTACACTAAGCAAAAGGAGATTAGCTACCCATAGTCTTCATAATACAACCAAATTCTAAGTAAAAACCCATTACAAAAACCAAACTTGAAGAACAAAAAGAGAGAAATGCTAAGGAAAATATGATGTTGTAAGGTGAATGCTTGATGCCCTTGTCTCTCTTCAGAAATCTTCTTTATACCCTTGGTCCGCAAACCTAGGGGCCTTGAAAGGTGGGCTTTCAAAAGACAAGACGAGAAAAGGAAGAAAACCCGTGCTGAGAGATGACACAGGCTGCGTCCTACGACGCAGGCTGCGTCATGCTGACGCAGGCTGCATCCTACGACGCAGGCTGCGTCGAACGCTGCCAGATTTTCTTCTTTGCTTTCCTTCTTGACTTTCGTTGACCCCATGGATATTGACCCTGCCTTGACTTCCATTGACCCATTGGCCTTTGTCTTCAAACCTTGGTGATTCATTGTTAGCCCACTTCAAGTTCCGGGTTTTTGGGTCTCGGGTTTTCGGGTTTGACTTTTATTGACTTTCGGGATTTGACTCTTAAATTTGACTTAAAATATTAAATAGTAACACTATTACAAAAACTAAAATTAACTTAAAACAAAGCTAATGACCCGTAAAAAGTAGAACGAAAGACTCTAAAAGTTACTACTAGACACGACATTATTTGACGTTGTCAAACACCCCCACACTTGGACTTTTACTCGTCCCGAGTAAAACTCGAGATTAGCATGAACGACACGAGCCCAACAAAGTGTGTGTGAAGGCATTGACCTCTCTTCCCTCATTACAACCTTCTTATACTCCCTCTTAAACAATCCACCTATGACAAAAACAAAACAAAAAGACTCAATTCTTGTGACACTCTTCTCTCACTCCCCCTCCTTATATCATCCCTCAAGACTAAAGACACGACATGCCACCTACTCCGACTCAAATCAACTCCTCCCTACTTATAGCTCCCAATAAGTAGTATGACCATCTTTGCCTTATCCCAAGGCATAACGAGATGGTCTTTCTCAACAATTTCCATACAAATCCACTCCTTATATCACCCCCTTATTACTCCACTAATGCAATTCATGGTTACTTGGTTGGCCCCAAACTTCACAATTTGCACAACCAAGCACCCATCAAAACAATCCACCAATTTGAAACAAAGTTTTGTGACTCAAAAAAAAAAAAAATTAAAAATAAATGGGGTCCTAAACTAGCCTCCTTCCAATTTCCTCCTTATCACTCCCTTCTTATTTCTCCAAAATCCTCATCATAGGAAGAATTATGCTCAAATTTTTTCATTTTTTTCATTTTTTTCATTTTTTTTTTTCTTGAAAATCCCTCATTTTGCCTAAAGTGCCCTTTCGGGTTTTCACCTTAGCTTTTCCTTTCCTCTCATTGGTGGCTCGCAACTCGATTCTTCCTTTTGCCCGGAATGCCCTTTCGGGTTTTCATTCCGTCCTCGGCCACCTTCCCAATCTTGCCTAGGTGCCCACCCTTGTGGGTTTTCACCTAGCCGGGATTTTCAAATTTTTTTTTTTCTTTTCTTTTTCTTCTCTCTCTTTTTTTTTTTTTTTCTTTCTTCAAAATAAAGACATATAAAAATACAATGCATCAAAAACAAACTAACTATGTACAATCTTCTCCCCCACACTTAGAATATACAATGTCCTCATTGTAGGAGAGAAGAAAAAATGTTACCTCATCAATTATCGAAATGAGAAGAACCCGAGGCACCTCCTCGGTTTCTCCTCCTATCCCTTGCTTCTCTAATCCGCCTTCTTCGCTCCATGCCTTCATCAAGGGTTGCTTGGTTGTAAGGAGAGGGGTAGTCCGGGTTTTGTTGCATGGACATCCCAAAGAGAGAGCTAGCCAAGCCATAGACGTCCTCTTGTGCCACCGCATCTTCATAGGAGTCTTGAAGATAGGTGTGGTGGCGTTCATTTTGAACGTTAAAGTGGCTCGTAGCTTGCTCCCTCCAAGCATTTTGGGTGGCCCACATCTCATTTTGCTCTTTCCACCTTTGGTCTTGTTGTTCTCTCCAAAGGCGGGCTTCCTCTTGCCCGTCTAGCATCCTCTTCCATTCCTCATTTTGAGCCCTCTCGGCTTCCCCTCTCAATCTCTCCCTCTCCTCCACAACATTATGCCAATCATCCAAACTCTCAAGCCTACCTCCTTGTAATTGTTGCCAAGTGTTTGAGGCATCTACCCTCCCACTAATGTGTGCCAAGACGTCGTTGGTGCTAGCAAAATAGTTAGCAATTTGTTGTTGCCATGGCTCCACGGGTGTGCTAGAACGACCCTCCGCATCAAACATGGGGGTGTCGGTATCATGGTGGCTTGGGAAAGGTGATGGGAAATGAAATGGTGGTGGTTGTTGTTGTTGTTGTTGTTGTTGTTGTTCAAAATTGGTGGTGTGGGAAGGGCCTTGCTCAATTGCAAGGATCTCAATCTCCTCTCTCAAATGCTCACTTCCCTCACCACCCTCTCTCCTTGCCCTCCTTTGCCTCAAAGGCACTTCTTCTACATCCTCCTCTTCCGCACTACTTACCCCCAAACTTTCCTCCCCAGGACAAACAAAATCCCACGCCGCGGGTCCTCTAGGTAAAGGATTGTTTTGAGGTCTAGGCAACTTCATGTAGCTTAGCCCGTCACTTCCCAACCAAAACCCTTTTAAGGGGTGCTCCTTGCTAGCCTTAAACATGTGAACTTCTTCTAGCCCAAGATGGTTGTACCTCGTCAAACCCCTACATATGTTCACCGCTTGACCATTAGGAATGCCCCCCTCATAATGCCTGACCAAGAAAGAAATCACCCCCCCACAATGGATGCTTGCCCTTGCCGATTTTTGCCTATGCTTGATGCACGCTCTCAAAAAGAAATCGGCCCAATCCGGGATCCCTACCCCCTCCGGAAGCATAGTCCACAAACAAAGCCGGATCTTCTCCGGCACCTTGGTGGGTTCTCCCGCGGAGTTGAAAAATGGTGGTAAGGAACCTAGTAATTAGGCGGAGTACGGGGTGGGTGATGGCTGACAGTTTGGCATCCTTAGACGGGCCATGGTCATCGGCAATGTTTCCCCACATTTGGTGCATTTTGCCCCTTGGGCACCTAATGTCTACGGGTTGCTTGGTAATTTTTAGGATTTGACGGATGTCGGAAGTTGTGGCATTATGCCAAGTTTGATTCAATCGGAAGCGGTAGGCTTTCTCCTCACCTTCGGGCACATCCAATTCCGACAAGGTGGCTAGAAACTCGTATGCAAAACTTCTATAGGTGTAATCCCAGGAGTTTGGCTCGAGATAAGCCTCTAGCCCTACTTTAGCTAGCATGTCCCTTGTCATATTGAACATGCCTAAGGCATGGAGGGTGGTTAGGCAAAAGAATTTGGTTGCTACAAGAGGGTGAGTGGATATTTGATCCCAAATTTTCTTATATTGAGCTTGCATCCTCTCATAGCCCATAAACACCGCTTCAACCTCGGTGTCGGGCTCACTCACCGCGGCCCTCTTATTTTTTCCCTTGCCCAACAATTGAGAGATTTTTGGTGCCATTTCTGCAAAGATGTAACAAACAACACACTACAACAATAACAAGCAATCACTCGAAAGGTTTTTCGCTCAAGCACTTCAACAAACACTTGGTGTGCAACAATTTCTACACCTCAAAAAGCTAGTGTTTTTGAATTTCTTTGCCTTACTCAGAAAACTTTATCCAACTCAGAAAACTTTATCCAATCCTAACTACACAATCAAGCAAGGGGAAAGGGGAACTCAACCTAAGACTAGAGCTAGCCTAATTCGAGCAAAAACTTGAAGATTGATGAAAAAGTCGAGTATGAAGTTATACCTTTGCTTTTCCACAAGATTCAAGTGCCTTGATGATTAGAAATAGGTAGGAATCCGACAAGTAGCCTTAAAAACCCAGCAAAAGACCCGAAAAACGAATTTTAGGGAAAAAAATTAGGGTTGTTTAAGACGGATTTTCTGAGTTTTAGGGTGAGTGAGACTGATTTTGGGGTTATTGAGTGTAGAAAAATGATTAGGGAGAAGAATAGGATGGATTTTGATGAAAGTTGTGGAAGATTTGAGTGAGAAAGATGGGTTTTTTGAGGGATTGGGGTGGTTTTGGGGGTGTTTTTCGTGAAAATTGAAAGAAGAAAAGGGGTTTGTATTTTGATGAAGAACACGGGCAAGAATTAGAAAAATACTGAAATCTGCTGACGACGCAGGCTGCGTCATACGACGCAGGCTGCGTCGAGCACTGCCGGTTCTTCTTGCCTTTGCACTTAGCCAAATTTTGGCTAAGTGTTCCAAACACCTTCAAACTTGCAATTTCACTTCAATGGCCCATAATAACCTCCAATATCTAAATTCCATCGATTTCCGAACTTTTTATCCGTGGCACGCATCCCGAGGCGGCCAAAAACTCGCAAAACTTCACAAAACCGTTAGTAACTTCGAACATTTTTGTTTGATGCAATGTTTAACTAACTTAAAACAACTTAAATTCTAAGATTTAACAAAGAAACTTCAAAGAAATATTCACAAGGATAGAGTATGTACATGTTTTGCCGTTTATTTAGAGTCGATGGCTCGACTTAGCTATTTCAAGCTTTTCAACTTTGATAAATGGGGTCTTCAAGCAAGACCTCTTCTTCCCCCTCCCGGGTACATCCTTGGAAGTAGTGCTTGAGACGGTGGACATTCACTTTGAGGAGCTTTCCATCCCCGGCCCCTCCACTTCAATAGCCCCATGAGTAAACACTTTCTTGACGGTGTAAGGTCCAAACCATCTTGACCTCAACTTGCCCGGAAAGAGCTTAAACCGGTTTTGGAACACAAGAACTTTATCACCTTCCTTGAAAACTCTACGGTTTATCATCCCATCATGCCATTTTCTTGTTTTCTCTTTGTAGATGGAAGAGTTTTCATAAGCATCTTGGCGACTTTCTTCAAGTTCTTGTAATTGAAGCTTCCGGTGCATACCGCTCTCATCTTGGTTTTGGTTGAAAGATTTGATAGCCCAATAGGCTTTGTGCTCAACCTCCACGGGGAGGTGGCAAGCCTTGCCATAGATGAGACGGAATGGGGACATGCCAATGGGGGTTTTGAAAGCGGTCCTATATGCCCACAATGCATCAACTAGCCTCTTGCTCCAATCCTTTCTATCCGGATTCACCGTCTTTTCAAGTATTCCTTTAATTTCACGGTTTGAGAGTTCGGCTTGCCCGTTTGTTTGTGGGTGATAGGCCGTGGAAATTTTATGATTCACCCCATATCGTTTGAGAAGGCCTCCAATCACTTTGTTGCAAAAATGGGTCCCCCTATCACTAATGATAGCTCTTGGAAAACCAAACCGAGAGAATATGTTCTCTTGAATGAAAATGGCTACTACCTTGGCATCATCGGTGCGGGTAGGAATGGCTTCGACCCATTTTGATACATAGTCCACCGCCAAGAGGATGTATAGATAACCACCGGAATTTGGAAAAGGCCCCATAAAATCAATTCCCCAAACATCAAAGATCTCACAATAAAGAAGGGGTTGTTGTGGCATCTCATTTCTCTTTGTCAAATTCCCCACCCTTTGACATCGGTCACAAGGCTTCACGAATTTGTGGGCATCTTTGAAAAGACTTGGCCAAAAGAAACCGCATTCAAGCACTTTTCTAGCGGTTCTTTGTGGCCCAAAATGCCCTCCACAAGCATAGTCATGACAATGATGTAAGATGGAAGGAATCTCACTCTCGGGCACACATCTTCTTACAAGTTGATCTTGGCAAAATTTCCACAAGTAAGGATCATCCCAAGTATAGTACTTGGCATCGGACTTGACTTTGCTCTTTTGATGAGAAGAGAAATGGCTTGGAAGCCGCTTTGTCACCAAATAGTTGACCATGGTAGCATACCATGGCTCCTCCACTTGTATAGCATAAAGTGACTCATGAGGGAGACCTCCCTCAACCTCCTCAAGAGGGCATGATGGTCTTCCTTCATGGTTTAGCCGGCTCAAATGATCCGCCACCACATTCTTCACTCCTTTCTTGTCTTTTATTTCCACATCAAATTCACTTAGAAGAAGGATCCATCTCAACAACCTTGGCTTTGCATCCTTCTTTGCCACAAGGTATCGAATGGCGGCATGATCGGTGTAGATGATCACCTTCGTGCCCAATAGATAAGATCGGAATTTTTCTAGAGCATAAATCACACCAAGGAATTCCTTCTCCGTCGTGGAGTAGTTCTTTTGAGCATCATTCAAGAGGGTAGAAGCATATTGGATCACATGGGGTCCCTTGTCACTCTTTTGACCCAAAACCACTCCCAATGCATAGTCACTTGCATCGGTCATGATTTCAAATGGAAGATCCCATCGTGGTGCTTGAATAATTGGTGCGGTGACCAATCTCTCCTTTAAGTCATTGAATGCTTTCTTACATTTGTCATCAAAAACGAATTCCGCTTCTTTGTGCAAAAGCTTGCATAAGGGGTTAGCAACCTTGGAAAAATCCTTAATAAATCTCCGGTAGAAACCGGCATGTCCGAGAAAAGACCTAATGTCTCGGGTGTTAGAGGGATAAGGTAAGGTTTTGATAATGTCAACCTTAGCCTTATCCACCTCAACCCCCCTTTCCGACACTACATGTCCCAAAACGATGCCACTAGTCACCCTGAAATGACATTTTTCGGAATTTAAAATGAGATGGGACTCTTGGCATCGCTCTAAGACAAGAGCAAGGTGTTTTAGACATGCATCATAGGAGTCCCCATGGACGGTGAAATCGTCCATGAATACTTCTATGATTCGTTCTACATAATCGGAGAAAATACTCAACATGCACCGTTGAAAAGTTCCCGGCGCATTACACAAACCAAAGGGCATACTACGATAAGCAAATGTACCAAATGGGCAAGTGAATGTGGTCTTGACTTGGTCCTCGGGTGCAATTGGGATTTGAAAATACCCCGAGTAACCGTCAAGGAAACAATAAAAAGCTTTCCCCGCTAATCTTTCTAACATTTGATCAATAAATGGTAGCGGGAAATGGTCTTTCAATGTTACCGCATTCAAGCGGCGGTAGTCAATACACACTCTCCAACCGGTTTTGGGTCGGGTGGAGACCAAGTCTCCTTGTGCATTCTTGACTACCGTCACTCCTCCCTTTTTGGGTACGACTTGAGTTGGGCTAACCCAACGAGAGTCGGAAATAGGGAAAATGATACCCATTTGCAATAGCTTAATTACCTCTTCTTGCACTCCCTCCGCCATGGGTGGATTGAGCCTCCTTTGGGGTTGTCGGACCGGTTTGGCATCCACTTCAAGTCGTATCTTGTGCATGCAAGTCACCGGGCTTATCCTTTTTAGGTCCGCTATGCTCCACCCAAATGTTTCCTTATGCTTTTCAAGTAGTGATACCAATTTGCCTTCTTGGTCCTCGGTGAGTGTGCTTGAAATGATAAGTGGTAGGGTGTTCTTGTCCCCTAGAAAGATGTACTTTAAATGGCTTGGGAGGGTCTTCAACTCGACCTTAGGAGGTTGGATAATGGAAGGGAGGGGTTTGTGGAGTGGAATACTCAAAGCAAACAACTCGGATAGGTTTACCAGTGCAGGACGCAGGCTGCGTCCAACGACGCAGGCTGCGTCGTCCGACGCAGGCTGCGTCGTGTGACGCAGGCTGCGTC
This sequence comes from Heliosperma pusillum, assembly GCA_022085475.1. Lineage (NCBI taxonomy): Eukaryota > Viridiplantae > Streptophyta > Magnoliopsida > Caryophyllales > Caryophyllaceae > Heliosperma > Heliosperma pusillum. Next base: position 1,060 of record JAIUZE010025742.1, on the reverse strand, counting down.
GAGCACTGCCTTGCCCTGTTTTCAGCATCTCTATGACGTTGATCTCCTCATATATTTCTATTGGCTCTTCCTTCTCCAATTCTTCAAGACATTCCTGCACATCAAAAGCCAACAACAAGCGCAAACCTTCCTCTTCCATGGGGTTAGTTAAAGCTACCTCGAGTGGGTCTCTATCACAAAGTTTATACATTTGATTCACTAATGGCTCAAAGATATCCAAGAAGAAACAAGATTGATGGTCACTCGGGTGCCTCATGGAGTCATATATTGTAAGTTAATCTTTTCCCTTCAAACTCCATAGTCAAGCACCCGTTTGAAACATCGATCTTGGTATTTGAAGTTTTCATAAACGGCCTACCAAGAAGGAGAGGGGGGGCACTAGAGCTAGATTCCATATCTAAGACGTAGAAATCCGCCGGAAAGACAAGATTATCGACTTCCACTAGTACATCCTCTACCATGCCCTTGGGGTAAACACTAGACCTATCGGCAAGTTTAATGACTACCCCGGTCTTAGACAAAGGTCCTAAACCTAGGGTCTCATAAATAGATAGAGGCATGACATTTATAGAAGCCCCTAAGTCTAGCATGGCACGTTTAAAACTCTTTCCCCCCATAGTGCAAGGAATAGTGAACATGCCCGGGTCTCCACATTTCTTTGGTAAATTTTGTTTGAAAATGGCCGACACATGTTCACTCACCCTAACCTTATGGGTTCCCTTCTTTGGATTTCTCCTAGGTGTGCAAAGTTCTTTCAAAAACTTTGCATACCTAGTGACACTATTCAACAAGTTAAGGAGAGGAATGTTAACCTCACATTTCCGGAAAGTCTCATATAAGTCATTCTCCTTGGCATATTTCCTTGTGCTTATCAAAGCACTAGGAAATGGGACTTCCGGTATGTACTCCTCCACTTCATCATCTTCAATAGTGTCCTTGCTCTTCCTTGAATTTTCTCCCTTTGGGGCCATGCTTTTGGATGCCCCTTTTTCATTTCTCAATATCTCTTCTTGACCAACCACCAATTCTCCTTGGTCTTCAATCTCAATGGTTTCCATCT
>JAIUZE010025740.1:0-23453 GCA_022085475.1 Heliosperma pusillum | reverse complement strand
ACTTAAAACTTGATTTTCCATAATTAAAGTGTTGAAAACGATTTGTCGGAATTTAAAATAAAACGTACTTGAAGATGGGGAGCGAAGAGGAGATCCTAGAAATATAAGTTAGGACGGATTTAATTAAGAAATGAAGGTTTTATGATGATTTTGCTCAAGAACGACGAAGAACGAATGAAGAACGACGAAGAACGATGAAGAACGAGTAAAGAAAGTGTTAATTAGATCTTAATTTGATTTATTGTAAAATGAAAAGTTGTTGTGAGTATAGTGGAGAGGAGCCGTGTACATATAGAGAAAGATGGAGTCGGTTTTGAATTGTGGTACGGGATTGACTCGGGTTTAATATTTATTACAAGGTAATTAATTAGATATTCTTCGGTTTCTAATAGTTTAATGAAATATCTAGATATTAATTAGATATTATGTTTTGTAAAAACAAAAGAAAAGAAAATATCTAGCTTAAGAGAGGAGAAAGAGACGTGAGAAACAAAGAGAAATCGGGTCTGTTTTTAAGCGATTGCGGAATTTCAGTTGACAGACCGATAAAGTTACAAATATCTTAGATATTATTATTAGTTTAATCATATTAATTAAAAGATCTAACATGAGTGGAAAATAGGTGACATGGGGCGTGTGACTCATGCAAGAGTCGGGTTCCGGGTTTGTTTCGGGACGTAAGTTGACTCGGGAATAGTTAAATGACGTTTGGGGTTAAATCATAAAAGTTATTCTTTAATTCCGAATAAATTCAAAATAATTATAGTAAATTATCATAAATTCAAATAAATCTTAATAAAAATAAATTAAATTTATTATTTTTCAAAATAAAATTTCGGTCTTTAAAATTACGAGGTGAGTCGGAAAAAGTCAACGAAAGTCAAAGTCAACTTAAAAGTCAAGAAAAGTCAAAGATGACTTTAAAGTCAAGAAAAGTAAATGACGACTTAAAAAGTCAAGAAAAGTCAAAGGCGACTTAAAAAGTCAAGAAAAGTCAAAGACGACTTAAAAGTCAAGAAAAGTCAAAGATGACTAAAAACGGGATTTTCATGAAATCTCTCAGAAATTCCAAATACGAACTCGGAATTTCAAAATACGACTCGAAATAATAAATTCTATTTTAAAAAACTTAACCTTGCTGAAAAGTATCCTTAAGAAATTTTACTAGAAAAATTGGGTATTTTTCGGGTTGTTACAACAATGATAACAAAAATCAAACTGACTTTGTTAAAGAACATGACGTATCTAGTGTTAATGAGTCTGAACCTGAACGTCAACGTGATGAGGTTAGAAATAATGAGTTTAGGTGGTTTTATGACATAGCTTTCGATTACACATCTGTACCTACAAAATCTAAATCTTATGTGAATCAGAAGCAGTCATCTAAACCTAATGTGTGTCACAACAATAACAAACACTATAATAAACCTAGCAAGCCCTATCCTAAGAAGAAAATATTTGTCAAACAGGTATGGGTTAGGAAGGATCAAATATATAGAGTCACTAACCACAAAGGACCCAACTTAGCGTGGGTACCTAAAAGCTGTATTTGATTCTCTTGCAGATAATAGTGAAAGAAAATAATCTATGGTATCTCGACAGTGGTTGTTCGAGACACATGACCGGAAACAAGAATCTTTTTCTTTCACTAGAGCCCTTGAACGGTGGCAAGGTCACCTTTGGAGACAACAAGAAGGGCAATATAATCGGTGTAGGTAAGATTGGTATATCTTCTTCACATGCTATTAATAATGTATATCAAGTAGATGGTCTTAAGCATAACTTGCTAAGTATCTCTCAACTATGTGACAAAGGCAACAAAGTCGTTTTTCATTCAAATGTTTGTCGTATCATAGTTGAAGGTACTAGTAATGTTATCTTAGAAGGTCTACGTAAACGGAACGTGTATATGATTGATTTAAACAAAGTCACTACAAGTTCCTTTACGTGCATGAAAGTCACTGTGGATGATTCATGCTTGTGGTACAAGAGGATTACACACATGAGTCCAACAATTTTAAAGAAACTCAAATTGTGGGATTTAGTTGAGGGTCTACCCTCAATTAAATTCGTACAAGAGAAGATGTGTGACTCATGTGCCCGTTGCAAACAAGTTAGATCTTCATTCAAACCGAAACGAGTAGTAAGTACAGAGCGTCCACTTGAGTTGGTACACATGGATTTGTGTGGACCTATGAAATTAAGAAGCAGCGGTGAATCAAGGTACGTATTCATCCTAGTTGACGACTGCTCAAGGTATGTATGGCCTATCTTTCTATTTACTAAAGATGAAACTTTCGATGAGTTTGTAGTACTAATGAAGCTCGCCCAAAACAAGTATGATAAAAAGTTAGTTTCCATTCGTACGGATCATGGCACCTAATTTGATAATCAAGCTTTTATAGAATATTGTAGGGAGAATGGTGTAGGACATAACTTTTCTACACCACAAACCCCACAACAAAATGGTGTCGTGGAACGTATGAATCGAACATTAGAGGTCATGGCCCGCACTATGCTTTTGTGTAGTGGCCTTCCTAAGAGCTTTTGGGCTGAAGCCATTAGTACTGCATGCTATGTGCACAATAGAGCTATGATTAGACCTATTCTCAAAAAGACTCCCTACGAACTTTTAAGAGGGAGAAAACCCAATATAGCTCACCTTCGTTGCTTCGGTAGTAAATGTTTTGTCCATAATAATGGAAAAAAGTAATTTGAGCAAATTTGATCCACGAAGTGACGAAGCTGTGTTTGTTGGTTATTCTAATCATAGTAAAGCTTTTAAAGTTTTTAACAAAAGAACTTTGTGCATAGAAGAAAGTGTTCATGTTGTATTTAATGAAGATAATGTGCCTGAGCAAGTTGAACAGAATGAAGAAGAAGACATGAATGATCCAGACTTTCGCCTTTCAAGGGAAGACGAGCCAGATAATAATGAAGAAGTTATTGAAGGAATCAACGATGAACTTGATAAATCCGCAAATGACCTTGAACAGAGAACTGAGACAATTGTTGATGATACGAATGTCTCTTCTCAAAACAAGGAAAAGAAAACTGAAGTTATAGCTGATGATGCTATAACTTTGAACCAGAACCAAGATGGTGTAACTGAAGTTGTACCAACTTCAGCTATAATCCCAGAGTCCAACTCAGGGGGAACCAATCTTGATTCTGAATCATTTGAGGAAAGTGATAGTTCATCAGATGATGATGAGCCTAGGAACTCTAAGAAATGGAAATATAAGAGTTCTCACCCTATGGATTCTACCCTAGGAAGTTTGAATAAGGGAGTTCAAACTAGGCGAACATTAAATAACTTTTGTTCATTCTATTCTTTTCTGTCTACCATAGAGCCTACCAACATCAAAGAAGCTCTTGCAGAATCCGATTGGATTGTAGCAATACAAGAGGAGCTTCAACAGTTCGAACGTAATAAAGTATGGCACCTTGTGCCACGACCTCCTAATTGAACTGTGATTGGTACTCGATGGGTATTCAGAAATAAATTGGATGATTCAGGAGTTATAGTTCGTAACAAGCCTCGATTGGTCGTTCAAGGTTATAATCAACAAGAAGGGATTGATTATGATGAGACATTCGTACCAGTAGCAAGACTTGAAGCTATTCGCTTGCTCATCGATTTCGCAGCTCATAAAGGAATGAAACTGTTCCAAATGGACGTTAAGACTGCATTTCTTAACGGTTATTTGGAAGAAGAGGTTTTTGTTGAACAACCTCCTGGATTTTTGAATAGCAAGTTTCAAAACCATGTTTTTAAAGTCGATAAAGCTTTATATGGTTTGAAACAAGCGCCTAGGGCCTGGTACGACAGATTGTCAAAATATTTATTGCAAAACAATTTTAAAACAATTTTAAAAGAGGATCTGTCGACAAAACCCTATTTCTAAAATCCGAGGGCTCTGATTTACTTCTTACTCAAATTTATCTAGACGATATTATTTTTGGTTCCACTAACAATAAATTGTGCAAGTATTTTTCAGATCTTATGACCTCAGAATTTGAAATGAGCATGATGGGAGAATTAAAATTCTTCTAGGATTGCAAATTCAACAAACCAAAGAAGGAATAAAGATTCACCAACAAAAATATGTCAAGGAGCTAATCAGAAAATTTGGTATGGAGAACGCTCATCCAATGGACACACCTATGGTAACTGATAAAAAGTTGACCTTAGACGAAAATGGTAAGTCCGTAGATGAAACTACATATCGAGGTATGATTGGTTCTTTATTATATTTAACTGCAAGTAGACCTGAGATTATGTTCAGCGTATGTGTTTGTGCTAGATTTCAATCATGTCCTAAAGAGTCACATATGATTGCAGTTAAACGTATCTTGAGATATTTAATTGGTACATCTAATTTATATTTGTGGTATCCACTCGAGTGTAATTTCGATCTAATAGGATATTCAGATGAAGATTATGCAGGATGTTCCTTAGATAGAAAAAGTACCTCTGGATTTGCTACGTTTGTTGGACCTTGCATAATTACTTGGGGCTCAAAGAAGCAAAATTCGGTTGCATTATCTACTGCAGAAGCCGAATATATCGCTGCAGGACTGGTATGTTCTCAACTACTATGGTTAAAGCAACAACTATATGATTATGGTGTTAATGTTGGTTGTATGCCTGTTTTCTGTGATAATACGAGTGCTATTATTATTTCTAAGAACCCAGCTCAGCATTCTCGTACTAAGCATATAGACATTAGCCATCATTTTTTGCGTGACCATGTAGAAAAGGGCAACATTAAACTCGAATTTTGTAGTACTGACAATCAATGGGCTGACATTTTGACAAAGGCGTTAGCGAGAAGACGTTTTGAGATTTTGCGGTTGGAAATTGGGTTAATCGGTAGCAATTAAATTCATCTTATTTATTTTGTGAACCTGCGTGACTGGCTAGAATAAGACGAGATTGTATGACTGTGTCCGCATATTTCATTGCTAGTATATTTGTGTTCAATATAATATATTTTACGTGAGTATCTTGCATATTAAGTGTTTTATGGAAATTGAATTATGAACCACATATTTGCCAAAAACCTATCTTATTCACTTTCCAAAATTGAACCAAATTCTACCCATGTATTTCATGTTAGCCGAAATTACCAAATAAAATCACCCAACCATATCTTTTTATTTACCAAATTCTATCCTTACCATATCCCAACAATTAACCACCCAAGATTCGCTCTCCTACCAAAATTCAAAAACAAAAAAAAAACAAAAAAAAAGGAAATAGGGGTCTTGGAGCCGGCATACCCCATGTGCCAAGTACAAAAGTACTCTTCCCAATTCTTACATCTCATTATTACCTTTCACTTTCACCACACAAACACTTCACCCAATTTTAACCCCCTCTCTCTCCCTTTCACGGCACCCTTACCACAACAACAAAAATTTAACCATCAATTTTTCAACCTTCATCCATGGCTTCCACAAGATCAAAAATCTCCAAACACCCAAATCCTAAAACTCCAAAGCCTAGCATGCCCATTAATACTTCTCCTAATCCCACACAAAAAACTCCTACCATGAACCAAACCGAGTCCGGTGCGGGTCTTGAGGGTACAAAAAAAAGAAGGTTAAATAAGGGCAAAGCTAGAGTTCAAGAAGAAGCTACTACCGAAACTGTCGACACGGTACCCGAGGTAACTACACGACTTACATTCCGTGATTTTTCGCCTCAAGAAACATCTTCCGGTCTTGATAAACTCCGTCTCACGAAAGATGAAAGAAAGCTTGTAAACCGAGTTGCTCAGTACGGAATACATGGTGGTCGTCATTATCCGAAAGCTTGGTGTGACAAATATAGGGCTTTAGGATTCTTTACTGACTTTTTAAATTTTCAAGAATGGGAAACCGTGGCACAGTTTTTGGGTCCAGTTCCGATTGAGGTAATACAGTTTTTCGCTTCTGTTTCATTAACCGATGGAGTGTTGAATGCCGTCATTAATGGCCGTTCAGTTTCGATTTCCGTGACGAACTTTTGTGCTCTGTTTTCGGTTCCTGATGATGGAATGAAAATCAATCCGAGTACGTCATGGGATGAACTGACGGACATGGCTAAGTTGGAAGTTAAGAAATACTTTGATGTTGGGGCTTCTTTGTTGAGTTGCGTTTTGGAGGGGAGTGTGTCCCCAAAGTTGAAATTTCTGTTAAAATTTTTATGGAACACCGTAATTCCGCGTCGGGGAGGACGGGACAAGATTGCATGTTATGAGATGTTGGTTGTGAAGCATTGGTTAGAGGGAAACCAGGTTAATTTACCTTTTCTTGTCTTTTCTCGTATTTCACAAACCGCTTTTTCGGTCACCGAGGACAAGATTTATTCAACTCTTGATTTGCCCTACGGGATGTGGGTATCACGGCTCCTTGAGTCAAAAGGGGTCGTTGATGTGAATAGTTATGGTGTTACCGTCCAAAATGACATGTGTGACACGTTCTTGAAATTCATGAAGTTGGATGCAAATGGACCGGAGTTGATGTTTTTGACAAAAGGGGGTTCGGTCGGGATGCAGCCGGTTGGGGCTGATTTTTCAGGAATTGAGTCAAAGTTGGATATGTTTATGGGAAGTGTGATGGAGCGCCTTGATGCACAGGACAAGAAGATTGTTGCGGTGTTGGACAAGAGTGTTCAAACCGTGGCATTGGGTTCCACCAGCACCACCCGTGACCAAGGTGAGTCGGGTGTGAGTCGTGAGATGAGGGCATGGATGACGGGTGTGGATGATTGCCTAGCTAAGTTGGAAAGGAACATTGTCGATTGTCGACAAGAAATGTATAGGCAAAGGGATCGGATGACATACTTGGTGAGCTAAGGCGGTTCTTTGGTTAAAAGTGGTACGGAAATGCGTGAGGGGATGCGTACTATCTTTGATGCGACGGAGGCTCTTTCCTTGAAAGTTCGGAACTTTGACGTTTGCCTCACCGCTCAAGCTACACATGTGTCCTTGTGCCTTGACCGTCTCTCCACTCTCGAGTACCGCACTAGGCCCGGTTATAAAGCACCTTAATCTCACCCGCCCACCCACAATGCCTTGCTCTTCTTATCCTTGTTTATTTGTTTCTTGAACTACTTTACCAATTCGGCCCATTTTGGCTTGTTTAAACTTTATCCTATTCGGCCCACTTGGCAACTAACACTATTTCTTGTGGTTTGTAGTTTTTCATTAACATTTGCACTTGATTTTGCTTGTTATATATCGTTTTATATTGCGTATTTTGCATATCTATTTCTTGCCTTGACGTGTGTTATTCTAGTCGTTTCATGTCTTTGTTCTTGTCTTTTCAATGATGCCAAGAGGGGGAAGAAATGATATGATTTGAGTCTTTGCTTAAGTTTGCTCCTTGTCAAGACTCGTTATCTCTTAAGTTCTTTCAAGCTATAACTTTGGCCAAGTTGTTATGTTCTTGCGATCAAAGTTGCTATAACTTTGGAGTGCTTTGTTGAGGGGTAACCATACTTAGTCACTATGTTAAGAGGAAATCATAAGAGACTTGTCATCATCAAAAAGGGGGAATTTGTTGGACCAATTTCATAGTTTTGATAATGACATGTGTTTATGTGATAATATGTTTTTACTCGATATATCATATGCGTGTAATTGTGTGCTTTAGTCTTATTTTAGCTAGCACCAATTATGAGAAGAAAGATCAAAGTTAGGCATAACTTTGATAAAGTCTGTGAGACAAAGTTATAACAACTTCAGGAATAACTTTGGAAGTGAACATGAAAGTTATAGCTAAAAAGGCATAACTTTAAAGAAAATCGCTTCAAGCAAGATCTACATAAAACTACACAAGACTCGAGATGGAGGGTCTTTGTGATCAAGATGAAGAGATGATCCGTATACTGAAGATCTTTGTGAAGATTAGATAGTATAGGTCGTCATTCGGTAACTATTCCATTCAACATATTTTATGTTCAAAGTTATAGCTTTAGTCTATGACTTTGGATGATAAAATATTGATGCATGATTTTGGAAATAAAATGTTTTGAAATGTTTTCAAAAGTGAAAGAGTATTTTTATATTTATCAAAAATTTTATTAGAGAATATATTTATGAGATTCTATTGGTTAGTAATACAACTTATGGGTTGTCATGCTACCTAGGGTTTCTAATATATTCTATCTCAATTTGTTGTTAACCTAATTAGCCCACCTAGTGTTTGAGCCACCTAGGGTTTCGTGAAAACCTAGTGTTTGTGCCACCTAGGGATGCGTGCCTCCTAGGGTTTCGTGAGCTAGGAATTTCGGCCTCCATAGGTTGTTTTCCTTGTTTACCTAATCTAGGATTCTACTATATCTTTACAACAATATTTTGAGATATTAAGATAAATATATTTCTATAAGATAAACCAAATAATATTTTGAGATAAAGATATTTCTAAGCAAATATTAAGATAAGATAAGTATCTTTATTAAATATTATACTAGGGTTTCAGATCTACTATGATTCTACTACTATAAATACTCATTCACATATTACTTGTAAAAGACACGAAATACACGAGCAAACACACGGCACATATACTTATTGTATTGATTTTCCAAAATCGTTTTAAAGCAAACCTTTGAGCAAATATTTATTATTTTTAGAGTTTGTTTTTAAAAGAGTCGTGCATCAAATATTATCAATCGCTTGAGTGAAATACGTTATTGGATAATAGTACATCATTATAAGCTTACAATTCTTTAACGGGAATTTGTGTGAGTTATATTGTACTTTCTTATTAGCGTAAGATAGTATAGAGTATTTCGCGATACTCACCTTGAGTTATAATCATAGTGTTGATTATACGAGTGGGTTGGTAATTTTTGTAATCCGTAGAAAGGTACTAAAAATTATTAATCGAGAATAGTGGACGTAGGTTTCAACGTGTGAAACTGAACCACTTCAAAAATCGTGTGCCTCTCTCTTATCTCTTTACTTTTCGTTATTTCGTTACTTGCGCTTACTTTGATTAATTAATTAGTTGATTTTAATTCATAAGATCAAATAATTAATTACATATCATATAAATCGAAAAAGTGGGGCTAGTTTTTAATACTCAATTCACCCCCCTCCTCTTTCGTATTCGATCAATATACTCTACAATATTCTTGACATGGAGAACAAGAAATAAACCAGAACTAATGTCAAATAAGTTAGTTGAAAAGACCAAACAAATGTGAACGAGGAGATAGAATGGTTGCTTGCACAAGTGTCAACTTCAAACTTGAATATCTTGAGTTATGCAACTCTTATTAAGCTGATTCAGATTGCAAAAGAAAGATATTGCTCTTATCTTTGCAATGATGTAATGAAGAAATGGCAGTCATTTGAACGTTAGTGCGCAAGGTTGAGAACCCGACTCAATCAAGCGGATTAAGTTTGCTCGATCTTTCATAATTAGGGTACACTTTAATTAGTTTAGAAACTCAAAAAAACTCTTAGAATTAGTTTGCTACTCATATTATTCAAGATTTACAAGTTTATTTCTTTAATTCATCTACCCTTTAAATTCGGTATTTTGTAATTATGCTACTCTTGTTATTATTAGTTCAAGTTCATGTTTGTTAATTGCTTTATTTTTCATCTCCTTTATGTTATTAATTATGTTTGCCTTTAAATATTTTATCGTTGTTATTTGAGTTATTATGAGTAGCTAATTCTTTAATATAGTGTTTAAGGGGATTTAGGTTGTTAGAAGGGGATTGATTTATGAATTGATTGTTAAATTGCATAAGTTGTTGTTCAATTGTTTTCTTAATTCTAGTTAGTTGATTTACTGATCAGAGTTAATTAATTAGCCTTGCGAATTAGGATTTTCACCGACCGGGTTAAGACAAATATAGGCAGCGACAATTGGATAAACTAGTTTAATGATAGCGATCACATGTTAAATATAGATCTAAAGGGCATAACTAAATCGACTGAACTTGTGACCTTAAACAACTTAATTGACCTTTTATTGATTAGATCATATCCCCGGATATCATATCTAGTGAACTTGAGACCCTAGATATTTAATATTATTGAATTCATCTTTTATTATTGGAATTAGTTTAGAAACCAAAATCAAACTTTCAAGAAATTGTTAGCTTAAGACGAACTTACTTATAGCAAATAGATTATTACCGCCTCCTTGTGGATTCGATAACTTACTTATCACTGACTATAAGTTAGTACTGAGTTAGGTTTATTTTGATATAGGGAACGCGACATAACCCTTATCACTGGCTGAGCTCCCCCTTGTACAGCTTTTGTGAAAACGCGAAGTATGCCCCTTATGCCAGCCGGCCAACCGGCCGCCATGGACCGACCGAGTCGGAGCCCATGCACTTAGTTTTGGTATTTTGAAAATGGGTGTGAGTCCTAGAAGGACGACCGGCCGCCAGTGGGCCGACCGGATGAGAGATCCCTGTTTTGTTTCTTGGAATTTTTGAGGTCGCCTTAGTGCCCAATCGGCCGGCTGGCCGGCCGGGGACCCCTGTAATCCCTTTTCCTTCTTTTCTCATATAAATTCATATGTAACGGTTTCAATGGTTTGTTTATGCTATAATTTTATAAAATGACATAGAATATTTATGCATGAACTATATCGTATCTCACATGATTTACTCACATGTTTGGTGATGGTTTAGATGTTCAACCCATTTAAGTCATGCATGCCTTGAGGAGTCGATTAAGTCTTGGTTGTTTGATGAAACTAAACTTTTATTTTTCCATTTTACCCCCTTATACTCGTTAGATTCGATGGCGCATCGATAGAGGTACATTCTATTGTATGTTAGTGGTAATATGACGACGTCTTTGGGAGGCGAGCGCTTGATGTTGATTGACTTGGCCGTCAAATGTTGCATTCTTGCGAGCTGGTGTCATAGCATAGAGCGTATTTGCTTATTTTATCTTGATCCATATTCCGTGTGGTTTAGCGGGAAGACGGTACTTGTGCTATTTCCACCTCTTTTGTGTGGTTTAGCCAAATTTGGGGTACTCGACATTCTTTAGGTTGATTGAGTCTTAGATGCGAAACGTTTATTGCATGTCGAATCGGAACACGTTTATTCAGATAGTCTGGCCAAGTTTACCGCATGTCGACCGTATTATATTATCGCCGTCCTACCGGGAGGATTAGAGTCTTGAATATACAAAAGTTTTATCGTATACGGTTCAGGGAAACATTTATCCTGTGGACTTGATTGTCTTTCTTGCAAAGTGAAGATGCTAGTGCGTGTCATTTACCGTTAGAGTGTGTTTGTATCACATGATTATTTGATGGATGTAGATTGGTTGTTTCGATGCGTTGTATTGTCTCGTGAGTCATGTCTCCAACCTCTTTGACTATATGGTCACTAGCGGTGAGATGCAAGCCGTTAGTAGCAATATAGTTGCCAAGGTAAGTCTTCCCTTGGTCATGGTGTAGATACCCGTATCCGTCGATACACGCATTTATAGAAATCCAGCCAAACACCCGATGATGATAGGACAACATATATTTCGTATTTGACCTGGTCATTATTTGTAGTTTGTTTTAGAAAGTAAAATGGGCGTCGATGATTTGTATTTATAATTGAAATTTAAAATACATTTCCGTCTAAAAAAGATTCGTTTTTAATTCATTTTAAAAATTGAGTTTTCATTTATTTTATTAAGAAAAATAAACATTTATTTAAACCCGACTTGAAAAGTCGATTTCGAATTATTTCATTTTACCGTCTCATTATTGTTTAAAAACGAGGTTTAGAATCGCTAGTTTGCGATAATCTTGTAAGCTTGTTTTGATGTCAATTTGGGCCCAATTTTCGATGAGATTTCGACCCAACCTTTCCCCCTCCTCCTAGACCACTCAATCCCACTAGTACCATTCCTAAGCCTTGATTTTTGTGCCTCAAAGAAGCCCATAACCGAGCCAAAACAGCTCCCTTCCCCTCTGTTTTCCATCAGCAATTTGGCCCACCAAATCACCTCAAAACCGATCCAAATCGACTACCCATTAACCCTAACCCATTCCCCTACTTTTCCTACTCATGTTAGCAACCTTACCCACCAAGCAAGACTCCTCAAAAAACCCTACATCTAACCAAACTTCACAGCACAAGAGTCCAACTCAAAATTGCTTTTCCTCAATTCAAACCCTACTCAAACACTTAAAAATCCCTTCATAAACACAACAACACCTTCATAAAATGGGAGACATCATCCACCTACATCTACACACAAGAAATACACGAAATAAACCTAATATTAAACCCTAAAAACAATCAAACCGACGACATAACTTACCGGTTTTGATAACTACTCTCTGTCTAGTTTCCAAAAAATCTTTCGGATTGACAATCCATCTAGTAACGAAGTTTTATGAGCGTTTGAAAATCGCTGGACAAATTGACTTTACAAAAAATGAGTTAAAGTTCAATTTCGTCGACGACGGCCCCTTGGTTCACATTTTACTATTGATTACGACTTAAAACAACGGTCAACGATATATGTATGTTGTGGGTGCAACAACACCTTTCTCTTCCCTATTAATTCCGTCTTTCGTCATTGATTTTCATTGCATTTATCGTTCTTTATCGTCTATGTTATTTATTCCCCTTTAGTTCGTTGTTTCTTTATAATTAATTCAGTAGATTGTTAGTTCATGATGCGTTGTTCGTTGTAAGTCTTTAGTTTATGTTATATTTCTGTTTTAATCATTATAGTTTCTTAATTTATGTTATTGTGTCGTTACTAATCGTTATCGTTTTGGTTTTCGGTATGAATAGAGTAATTTTTGAATATATTGATTGTATGTTGCTTTTAATTCCGTCTCACATGTTCTAATTCGAGCCTTTTTGTGATGTATAAAGTCTTAGTCAATTGTATGTCGTATTTTAGTTGTTTCAATTACATGTCGCAACGAATTTTGAGTCGTCTTACAGTCACTCGACCGAGTATTCAACATACTTGATCGAGTCAGGTCGATGCTCAACCGAGTATCGCAATACTCGATCGAGTATCCTGTCCTGTGTGTTGTTTTGTTTTAATCCCAGAGTCACTCGATCGAGTACAGCAGTACTCGATCAAGTCATGCCTTGTTTCAGCCGAGACGAGTTTGCTTCGTCTTTCCTTCGGTTTATTTCCGTATGCATCGTTTCTCGTGTGTTTCAATATTATTTATATTTCATTTTATGCAAACTAATCACTAACCTTGTTCTTCTTTCTTATGCTAAGAGTAAGATAACTCTTTCCTCCCCCTCTTGTTTGTTTTACTAGATTAGTTAAATGAATGTGAACATGATTAATCGACTTTGACAAAGTTCTAATCGCAATAAATCGGCATAGAATTTAATCTCCATATTGGTTTCTAAATTCCATTAAAAATTTAGTGGCGACACTTTCAAATTCTAAAAAATTAAAAAATGTGTTTTAGGAATTAAAACTCGTTTTTTTCCCATGGAGCGATTTCCCTCATCCACACATGGTTATATGACGATGAGATTATTGATACACACTTATTTATATCGCTAATATGTAATGATACCTTCTTTCCAGCATGATATCTATATATGTATGATGATGTATGTCTATGTGCTTTAACTATGTTCGTTTTAATGTGATATGGCTAAGAGAACCCCGAGTTAATCCCCACTGAGTATAGCATTCATATTTCATGATGAACAGGAACAAGTTGGTGCTACATGGGGATGAGACTAGTGTGACCTGCCGAGGGTCGTTAGACGATAACTACCAACGCGTTGCTTAGACTCTTATATTTCGGGATTATTGTATTTGGGACTTGTTTTCCTTCTTAGTGGCTACTTGTCGCCTTATGGGCTTTAGCTACTATGATTATTTGCCTTGACTTTGTTTTATGTTGATTCTCGCGAACATTTCTTTAAAAAGTTTTAAAAGTCTCATTTTTCCGCTGCATTTTACTTGTTTACTTTATTACTTTCGCGAGGGTTATCTAAGTTGGTATTAGATCTTCAACGCTTTTGACGCACACACGTGAAAACCCCAACCTTAAACATATTTTCCCCTATAATAATAAATGAGAGAAGAGTAGAAACTAATGACCTATGTTGGTAGTTTTCTAGTTTATGCTAAATGTTAAGTAGGAACTTAATTTGCCTTGCTGCTTTGAGAGGATGGCGAGATTACGTTTAGTCGACACGCTATCTTGGAGGTTCTTGCCCAAGTTCTCCGTAATCAATAAGTGAATGTCAATGTTTAATACCCCAGATTTTACAATAATGAGTAATTTACTAAAGTCGTAAATTTTATTAACGTCTTTTACTTTTATTTGTTAAAATATTTTAAGTTGATGATTTATGGTTTCGTGGTTTTAAATTAATGTTAAATAGAATTTAGTTTAGTTAGGTATAAACCATCGCATTTTAGTTAGTTACGAGTTCATAATCAGATTCTACGCGAAAATACAAGTGAATTGACCCAATATGAAATTTGGGCCTTCTATTATTCATTTTCTCAAAACAATCCCACCAAAACCTTCTCCCTTATCCATTTTTCAGCAACTTTCTTCTTCCTCAAACACAAACCACCATTAAATCTCCATAACTTCATAAACTTAAAACGAATGTCATTTCTCCGTCTCTCAACGAAATTTGACGATTTTAAAATCAATCTTCATCTCTCATCCTCCTCTTCCTTTTCATAACATAAAATATAATCCTCCAACTTTTTATAAAACCCATTCTTCTAGATCAAAACTTAAGACGGACATAAACTCTTCGTTTCTTAACCAAATTCAATTCCGTTCTTTGTGATATTTAACTGCGAGTAAACCTGACATTATGTTCAGTGTATGTGTCTGTGCTCGATTTTAATCCTCCCCTAAAGTGTCACATATGATTGCAGTTAAACGTATCTTGAGGTAGTTATTTGTTACATCTAATTTATACCTATGGTATCCACTTGAGTGTAATTTTGATCTAGTAGGATATTCAGATGCAGATTATGCAGGATTTTCTTTAGATAGAAAAAGTACCTCTGGTTTCGCTACGTTTGTTGGACCATGCAATCACTTAGGGTTCAAAGAAGCAAAATTCTGTTGTGCTCTCTACTGCTGCAGCCGAGTATATTGTTGCCGGACTGGTATGTTCTCAGTTACTTTGTTTAAAGTAACAACTATGTGATTATGATGTAAATGTTGGGTGTATGCCTATATTTTGTGATAATACGAGTGCTATTATTATTTCTAAAAATCCTGCTCAACATTCTCGTATTAAACATATAGACATTAGACACCATTTCTTAAACGACCATGTATTAAAAGGCAACATTAAATTAGAATTTTTTAGTACTGAAAATCAATGGGCTGACATTTTAACAAAGGCGTTAGCTAGAAGACGTTTTGAGATTTTGCGGTTTGAAATTGGTTTAATCAGTAGCAATTAAATTTTATATTTATTTTATGAACCTGCATGACTGGTGAGAATAAGACAAGATTGTATGATTGTTTCTGTATGTTCTGTAGCAAATTTATTTGTGTGTAATATTATATATTTTACGTAAATATCCTTCATAATTAAGTATTATATGAATATTGAATTATGGACCATATATTTGCCAAAATCTATCTTATTCACCTTTCTAATTGACCAAAAATTCTAGCCAAATGTTTACCTTTGACCGAAACTCCCAACAAACTTGATCGTACCATATATTTTCCACTTTCCAAATTCTATCACTAGCATATCACAAAATTTACCCTAAATTCCTTTCCTATCTTACTCTAATTCAAAAAACAAAAGAGAGAGGATAGGACGGCTATCACGTGTAGCCTACTCACAAACAAAAGCAAACACTACACCTATATATACATCACCATACATCATCACCCATCACCATCATCTTCAACCTTTAAAAAAAAAGGAAAACAACAACAATGGCTTCCAAGACTACCAAAAACACGCCCAAATCACACAAAACTAATATCTCAACACCTTGCATGTCTTCCAATCCTAATCTTTCACCTTAACCAAACCCAAAATCCCTTCTTTCGGCTCAAACCGAGTCTGGCACGGCTCTCGAGGGTTCTAAAAGGCGTCAACTTAACTTGGGTAAGAACAAGTTACCTTTTGATTCTGAAAATCGTGACGGTGGGTTGGTTACAGATGGCGCAAATAGGCCTCTTTTTCGCGAATTTATGCGGCAAGCTACGATATCCGGGCTCGATAAATTGAGGCTAACAAAGGAGGAGCGAAAATTAATTAATCTGGTTGCTGAATACACTATTCACGGTGGTAGAAGCTTTCCAAAAGCTTGTTGTGACAAATATTCCGCTCTGAATTTTTTCAATGATTTCGTGAAATTTCAAGAATGGAGGACATATCTCGGTTTTCGGGTCATATCTATCCTATTGAGATAATTCAATTTTACGCTTCCGTCTCTTTAAAGTCTGGAACTTTGCACGCTATGGTTAATGGCCGTGATATTTTCATCTCCATTCATGGTGTTTGTACTCTGTTTTCGGTTCCTCATGATGAGGCTGAAAAAAATCCGAGTAAGGCGTGGGACGAGTTATCTAATTCAGCTAAAGTGGCGGTCAAAAGGTATTTCGATGAAAACGGTAGTCTCTTGAATTGTGTGTTGGCCGGAAATTTCACACCAAAATGGAAACTTGTCTTTAACTTTTTGTGGAACACGGTGGTTTCTTTTCGGGGTGGTCGTGATAAAGTGAGTTGTTATGAGATGATGATAGTCAAAACGTGGTTTGAGGGTGAAAAGGTAAATTTGGCTTTTCTTGTATTTTCCCGTATTTTCGAAACGTGTTTCTTGGTGACGGAGGACAAAGTCTACACGATTTTGGACCTTCCTTATGGGATGTGGATTTCTCGACTTCTTGAGGTCAAGAATGTGATTGACCCGGCTAGTTATGGTGTTAATATTAAGGATGAGATGAATGATACTTATTTCAAGTTTATGAAAATAGAGGTCGTGGGTCCGGAATTAAGTTTTCAAGCTAAAGTTGGTTCGGTTGTTGATAAACCGAGTATTGTTGATTTTTCCGCTCTTGAATCCAAACTCGATTTGTTTATGGGGAAGGTAATGGAGCTCCTTGATGCGCAAGAAAAGAGTATTGGTGATTTTATGGCAAAAACGGTGGAAACCGTAGCCTTGGTGGGCACTACTAGCTGAAATAGTGACCATGGTGGGATGGTTGTGAGGAAAGAGTTGAAGGCATGGATATTGGTGTTTGATGGTCACTTTACCAAAATTGAAAGGAATGTGGTGGATGTCTGGCAAGAACTTTTTAGGCAACGGGATCAGATGTAATTCTTGGTAAGTCAATGAGGTGCATTAGTGAATAGTGGTGCGGAGATGCGAGATGGGATGCACACCATCTATGATGCGACGGAGGCTCTATCCATGAAGGTCCGAAACTTTGATGTGTGCCTCACCGCGCAAGCTGCTCATGTTAAGACATGCTTTGATCATCTTGACACCATTGAATACCGTACCTCACCCAGTTATGTCGACCCTACCAAACCCCATCCTACACATATGCTTTAGCTTTTATTATCTTGGTTTGTTAAAACTTGAACTACTTTTCTTGATTGTCATTCGCCCAATTTTGGCATAACTCTATTTGACCCATTGGCACTTAACTATCGTTTTTGTGGTTTGTAGTTTGATAAACATTTATTGCTTGATTTTGCTTGCCTATGGATCGTTTAAAATTGCGTATTTGAATATCTATTTCTTGCCTCATATTATATTATTCTAGTCTTTTTATGTCCTTGTTCTTGTCTTTTTAATGATGCCAAGAGAGGGAAGATAAATGATATGATTTGAGTCTTTGCTTAAGCTTGATTCTTGCCAAGAACCATTATCTCTAGTCTTTCAAGTTATAACTTTGGCTAGTTTTTTATGTTCTTGCGATCAACGTTACTATAACATTGGTAGTATTGTGTTGATGTAACACCCGGAAATGTACCCTATTTTTCTAGTAGAAATATTTTACGAAATCTTTTCAGCAAATTTAAGTTTTAATTTAGAATTTAAAGTTTCGAGTCGAATTTAGAATTTCCGAGTTCATATTTGGAATTTCCGCGAGATTCCATGAGATCCCGTCGTAAGGCGTTTTGACTGTTCTGACTTTTAAGTCGCTTGACTTTTGATTTAAGTCGTCTTTGAATTTTCTTGAATTTTGAAGTCGTCTTTGACTTTTCTTGACTTTTGAGCCGCCTTTGACTTTCGTTGACTTTTCCGACTCACCCTTTACTTATACTCCCTCATACTCCTTAACCTAATTCATTCACACAACTCAATCTTTTTCTTCCTCACCTTAAACACCAAAAACCTTGCCTCCATTTTGATCCGTCTTAGATTCGTCGCTACTCCTTCGTTACTCGCTCAAATTCCCGTAAGTTCGTCTTATTCTTCCCCTCTTCGCTTCCTCTATCCGTATTGGTAATAAAATTACCGTCTTTCTCGCTTTTTAAATTATCCGTCTTTCTCAAGGTGAATGATATTCATCTTTTATTATCTAATTGTATGTAGGTGGAGACTAGGAAGGTTTAGAATCGATTAAAGACGCGTAAAGGTAACGGTGAAGGGTTACTCGATATCATTTACGTGTTTTACATGCTTATATGCTAGAAATCGTATTAGAATACGATTAGTAAGTTTAGGAATCATGTTATGGATGATGATTGTTGTTATTTGATGATTGTTGATGATGAATATTGATTGTTGATAGTTATTAGAAATAAATTAAGAGAATTGGAAATGATAGGATTGATTTTTGTTGAAGGCTCTCGGGTGAATTGGTAACACATCTGCATTAAGTGTTCATGAATATGTTAGGTTGTTTGAAGAATTACACTTTGTGTGTGACAAAAGAGTTGATTCTGTCCAAATGGGAGTTAGATTTTACCATGGTTTGAAATCAGAAATTTCTAAAAGAATCGATTTAGAAATGATGTATTCCTATGGAGAAATGCTTGAGTTTGCTTTGTGTGTGGAGAGTAGCTTAGCAAGACATGAAAATTCTGAACCCTTGGCTAAAAGTGACAGCCTAGAAGTCATGAAAACAGTTGGAAATGAGAAGGGTTTACACCAAGAGGATGTTATTGTTTGTCCTAATTCTAAATGCATTGAACCAAGAGTCATGGGTGCTTATCATGAAACCAATTACTCATGTACTGCTGTTTTGAAAAGCCAATGTTTTGAGATTAAAACCGCACCTAATTCCACATTTGAGAATGCCAAGCAAGAAGAAGAACAAGCATGCACAACCCTTGACCAGCTTCGTGGTGTTAGCCAAGAACAAGTTGCTATTTTAAGTTCTTTAGAGCTGTCCATAGACTCAAGGTTGCAGCAACTTATAAGCTTTAAGATGGATCATTTCTTGTGTTCATTTGAGAGTCAAATATGTAGGGATTCAGGTAGGGATGAATCAAAGGGGTGTTCTTGCTTTGTCAAATGCTCAAGTGCTCAAACTCTGACCTCCTGCACCAGCCCTAAGTTATACTTCAAAATCTACGTCATGAGAAAAGGGTACATGAACTCAATTGACAGGAACAAAGGAATGGGCACATGTGGAAGAAAAGAGCCTTTTATTAGTGCACAAATTTCAGGCCTAGTTATGAAGTTTCCAATTCTTATTACTAAAATTAAGGGTGATGCTTCTATGATACCAAGACAGGCTGCCATGTTAACTGATCTAGGAAGGGTAAATGACAAGTTTCTCAAGGAGCAAACTGAACTTGGGATCATGGTGACTCCAAAAATCAGCTATGTCATTCTCATCTATGATCCAGGTGGGAATCACAAGAACATACCTCGTGAAGTAGTATTCAAGGTGAACTCACCTCTTGAATCTTCTGAAGCTTCAGCGAGATACACTATCTAAGAGCATATTATAATTGCTTTCAATAAGAAGACTGAACTCATTTTTTGTGGTGGCCTATGTTGATTATAAGTGATGTTTTGCATTCCAAATTTGAGGTCAAATTTTTTGAACTTGGGGAGAGTTGAAGCAGGGGCCCGGGGGGTGTTTCCTTTCCATATTTCATAAAGAACTAGGAGATAAAGATTAACCAAGCAGTCATCACCATTGGATGCAATTTAGGAGCAAAACTGAACAAAGTGCCTATTTGAAATACTTCAATTGTTCAGGAATTCAGGTCTGAATTCAATTGCTCATATCTCGAGTTTTACTTGGTTAGAAAATAAGTTCTTCATATGGATATAATCTGGAAGATGTCCTTTTTCTTATGGTTTTGGAATCAACAAGATTCATCGAGCAAATTTGTCACAATTGATCTTCAAAGACTGTCACGCAGATTGCAATGCTATTCTCCTGAAATGACCTATCAGTACTAAAATGTCCATAACTCAATATGTGACGGATATTTTTGGTTGATTATTTTTGGAGGTGAAAGCTAACACCTTTATCTTTCATTTGAATCATCATGGGCATTTTTTATCCATCTGAGTTGGGAGATATGAGTTTTCAAAGTTCATGCTGCTGCACAAGAAGACTGATGAGCATTCACTTCTGACCTGTACTCACTTAAAGGCTTATAACTGAAGTTCCAGGAACTGTTTTTGCATGATTCAAATTGGAGAAGGAAGCTAACTCATATAGCTTCAATTTGGCTACTCATGGGTCTCCTAATTCTATCTGTGCAGAAAATTATAGCATCTGCAAGATGCCTCTGGAATCTGGAATGCTGCTGTACAACAGTCAAGCGACCTGCTAGTACTCAAACCTCTGTATCTAGAGTTTTATACATCATTTGGGGTTGCTTCTTTTTTGACATGAAAGCTAACACATTTAGCTTTAAAATGAGATATCATGAGCCTTAAAATTCATCCTAATGAAAGAGTTATGAAGCCTGCAAGACATGTCTGATTTCAGAAAATGCTACTGAAAGTCAGTTGTAGCACTTGTGTTCAGCAAGGTTGTTTCTATGTGTTCAAGTTCTTTGAATGGCACGTCCAAGGCTACAAATTGATCCTTGAATGATCCAATATGTGTGAGCATAATGTGGTAGCAAAAGGGAGCCAAACAAGCCTCAAAAGCCTGACTTTATGTTTACTATTTCAGGAAAGAAACAAGACTACTTTTGCTGACCAAAGGCAGGCTGTCTAAGATGCTTTTTGCAGTCTGTTTTCCCTCGTCTTATTATAAGACTTAGATGTTACTTTAATCTATTATGTAAGGCCTTTATGAGCCCTTAGACTTAGTTGTATTCAAGGGTTGAGATCAAATTGTATGACCTATATAAGCCATGCTTGTAACCTAAGAAAATCAGAATATGAATGAATGAAAAACAAGGAGTTGTTACTCTTTTCAGTTAACTTGTGCAAGTCTTAGTTAACACAAATCTCAACAAACTTGTGCTAGTCTTAGTTTGTTGGCCTAAGCTTAATCCATTCACTTGTGCTAGTCTTAGTGAGTGAGTTGAGTTTAGGACTCACTGTTCTTGAACTGTTTGTGCTAGTCTTGACAGCCCAAGTTCAGGGTTTCTATCCTATGGGTTTAAACATGAGAATTCACATCAACTTGTGCTTGTCTTAGTTGTTGTTTATCCTCTCCCCTATCCTTTACTTATTTGTTACAAAAACCAGAAAACTATCCCACAAAAATAGCCTTGTTTCATATGTTTTATTGCTGCAATTTCAAAACAGTCCTTGGGTTGTTTGTGTGAATATTGAGTCCTTTGCAAAACACCATTGACCCCTAAGTTGGTGTTTCAGAAATATTATAAATGAAAACCGTAAACAAGAATCACAAAGAACTCCAGCAGGTGCCAGCCGGTCAGGCTGACCGGCTGCCGGTCCACCGGCTCAGGCCAACTATCATGTGAAAAACCAATGTAAAATGTCAGTGTGTCCCAGCCGGTCAGCCGGTCAACCGGCTGGGACCAAAGGGTCTTTTGAAAAACAAAGGAAGGAAGGGGTGTCTCAGCCGGTGGTCTGACCGGCTGCCGGTCGACCGACTGAGTCCAACCTCATATTCCAAAATCACGTAAAAATCCAATAATATACAGCCACTGCCCCAGCCGGTGGTCTGACCGGCTGCCGGTCGACCGGCTGCCGGTCGACCGGCTGAGGTCAGCAGTACACGAAAATGCCTTGTTTCATCAAAGTCGACTTTTGATAATTATCGACTATCATTCTAATTCATTCATACTCATGTAAATACTCAATAAACAACATCCATCAACAATAACACAAGTCATAAGCTTACTAACTATAATTTAAACACGGTTTCTATCCTAGAAATCACATAAAACACGTAAATGATACCGAGTAACCCTTCACCGTTACCTTTAAGCGTCTCTACTAATCGTCAAGGTCCTCTTCAATAAGGTAGTAGTCTTTGTCGGGATCTTGGAGGTCACCACCTACATAAAGATCATAAAAAATGAATAAAATTCATCTTGAGAAAGACGGGAAATTTGAAAAGCGAGAAAGACGATGATTTTAACATCAATACGGATAGAGGAAGGTAATGGGAGAAGAATGAGACGGACTTACGTGAATTCTATCAAGTAATGAATGCGCTACGATGATTCAAAGATCGAAAAATGCTATGGAGGCAAGGGTTTGGGGATTTCTTATGAAGGAAGAAAGATGTTTGTGTTTGAGTAGGAAAAATAGGTTAAGGAGTATGAGGGAGTATAAGTAAAGAAAAAGTCAACCAAAAGTCAAACTCGCCTTAAGACGGAATTCTCGTGGAATTTCTCGGAAATTCCAAATACGAACTCGGAAATTCTAATTTCGACTCGGAACATAAAAATCTTAATTAAAACTTAAAATTACTGAAAAGATTTCGTAAAATATTTCTATTAGAAAAATAGGGTACATTTCCGGGTGTTACAATCACCCCACCTTTTAAAAAGTTTCGCCCTTGAAACTTGAGGAAAATAAAAATTACCTTACTCGAAAAGACTCGGATATTAACTACGCATAGAAGCTTCGGTTTCCCAAGTCTCTTCTTTGACATTAGCACTTCTCCACAAGATTTTCACCAAAGGAACTACTTTACTTCTCAACTTTCTATCCTTACGATCTAGGATACGGATCGGCTTCTCTTCAAAGGAAAGATTCGGTTCAAGCTCGGGCAATTCCTTTTGAAAGACATGGCTCGGATCACTAACATACTTTCTCAATTGAGAAACATGGAAAACATCATGAACCTTAGCCAAATTCGGCGGCAAATCCAACTTATAAGCAACGGCACCATTCCTTTTCACAATATCAAAGGGTCCAATGTATTTCGGGCTCAATTTACCCTTAACACCAAACCGTTTAACACCCTTCATTGGAGATACCTTCAAGAATACTTTATCACCAACATCGAATTCTAACGGCCTTCTTCGGATATCGGCATAAGACTTTTGACGGTCTTGAGCGGCTTTCATTCTATCACGAATGACCTTCACATTATCAATGGTTTCAACAAGAACATCGGGGCCT
>JAIUZE010025739.1:0-17497 GCA_022085475.1 Heliosperma pusillum | reverse complement strand
ATTTATGTTATGATCTCAACTTTAGTATAAGATACAAGTTGTGATTCTTACCCTTTTTATTGTAATTAGGGCATGTAAGACAAGATAAGGCCAAGGACAAGCAAGCCTAAGAAGGTTCTTCAAGGGAAGCTAGAAGTAGCTCACCATGTTTGCGGACCTAAGGAAGCTTGGCCTCGAGACTGTCTCCCCTTTTGATTGTATTATGGTTGTTAAGAACATTTTTATTTCCTTGTTGGACATGGAAGTTTTTAATTTTCAAGAACAATTTGTTGTAATTGAATATTTGGTGACTTGGTTTTCAACCCAAGTCACTCGGTTTGTGGAAACTTTTATTGTTCTAAAAACTTCTCATTATACACCACTTGCACTAATAACATAAATTGTATCGACTCAAAATGATAATATTAGTATTATGATGATTGGATCATTGTAATAAGTTCAAAAGCTAAGAATTCACTTCTCACTTTGAAAGATCAGTTGTTAAGTCAAATTGAGTTATTGAACTCAAAGTAGGGAATCTACCAAACCAATTGGCCACACCACTTATAAAGATTGTAAATGACATGAATATGAGTCCACCTCTTTAGCTTATAGAACTAGTCTATCTCAAAGCTAAGATTCGATGTCTTTAGAATAAAGTCTTTAGTAGATCACTTAAGGTCATGTTGTGCTACTTCTACCTCCCTCACAAGTATGAGTACAAAATTATTTGTGGCTCATAAGACTATTTTTAAAGAAAATAGTTGTCTATTTTTTAAAGATAGAGTGGGAGAAAATAAGCCACAACGGAAAACTAGTTAGGAACAAGTGAGGAAACCAAAAGAAAATGTTCTTAGGTTAGACTCAAGACTAGTGAGGATATCAAAAGAACACGTTCTTAGGTGAATCCTTAGACTAGTGACGAGACTAAAAGACAATATTCTTGAAATAATAAGATTATGATCTATGAAGTGGAAGTACCTAGAAATTTTAAAATTCGATTTTCTAACATAAGAGACTTATGAAACTAAATGGAATTTATGAAAAGGAATGATTTGGAGTTGTCCAATAATAAATCATTCGATAGACATGATGTTTTATTTGGAGATGTCCAATTAAAGTTGCATGGATAGACATAAAAATGTCTGCAAAAGCTAAGGTAATGCGTAACTATGCTTAGATCCATATCATCAATAAAATAACTCATAGTAGACGTGTGCAAGATACACAACAAAACAACATGTCCAAATAGGGATTTGGAATGGGATGTGTACATGATACAAGCCTAAGGTATCTACCAAGAGGTTATGATGATCTTTTCTATAATGAGATATAAGAAGAGTTTCACTCGAATTGTCGAAAAGTCATGTATAGACATGAAGTTAAGTGGAAGTTAAAGTCATATAAAGACATGAAGTTCAGTGGGAGAAATTGTTTTTCACGTGAATGACGTATCACTTATTGTGAGTGACGTATTCACATTACCTTTTTGAAAGGAGTGGTTGGATTTTAATGCTGGATGAAAGAGGGCAACATGTATACTAAAATCAAAATCTATTGTGGAATAGAAGATTTTAGTTTGGCATTTAGAAAAGTATCTTATATCGTTAAGATCCTTAATCTATTTCAACAAGCTAAAATAGTTTATTCATGTTGATGAAAGTGGGATCACTATGAAAGGGTCATAGTAATCCACTGAACCTAAGAGTTGTTGATCTCATGAGTACTATTATTTCCGCCATTAGGCCAATCATTTATCCCATTACATGCACGTACCTAAATGAATTGTATGCTGGGAGCATGACAAGCCTATAACAAATAAATCCACATGAGTGTCATTGGATAGCCTACTAGAAAATCCATAGGGTTCTCAAGGAGAACTAGGGATTCATTCTTGTGTTTGGTAGAGAAAATTTGGATATGTGGTAAAAGTTACACAACCCAAATTTCTAAACTTATAAGGATTTGTCGAAATCCTAGGCGTATTTTTGTTATACAAGAAGCGAATAACTAAAAGGATGATTGAAGAGTCAATCATTATAAATTCTACAAATAGAGACCTAGTACATTATGATGAGGATAAGGTGGCTTACAAGGAACTAATGGTAGATCCTTTCACCTAAATACCTATCAGTTATCATGATAATGAGTGGGAGCATCTTTCAAGTTAAAGAGCCCAATACTATATAAAGATCTAGACATGTACGTAGATGAATTCATGTTATTAGGAATAACATTGAATAGAAGGAAAGAGCAATTCACAAGGTTGGAATAAATGAATACATGGTATATTCACTACCCAAGCCTTTATTGCATTTAATAAGATCGTCATGAATTATCATGGACGAAATAAACTTTAGATTATATGATATGAAGCAACAACATTGTGTTAATTGTTCATATATGATGATCACATTTATCGTTTGAGTTTCTAAAACTCGTTTTGTGCTTTGTTATATTCAAATGGGTTGTAGAGACAATGTTGGACCCCATTAAAGTTGACTGGATTAACATAGCATTGGCCCCTAGTTGCTTATATGAGGTGACATCTCCAAGTGACTAGAGTGTGATGCAGTTGATGGCAAGTTCAAGTGACATAGCGTCATAAGGGATGACCAATAGATCACATAGGCAGACTGTAAGGGACAATCTGTCGGGTAGTGACCGCTTATAGAGTTCTGGCAATTCTTGTAGCCTGGTCTTGACAAGAGCTACTATAGTATTCCTTTTGAGTCAAATCTTTGACTAAAGACTGTTCGCCTCAGGTGGCACAGTTTAAGAGTGACTTTGATTTATACTCTACGACCTTCCTAACTGGGGTCAAATGGGCATCTTTTGGGTCATGATGAGCTGTGGCTATTCGAAGGGAATAGTGCGATATGAATTGTCCACCCCTTGTTAGGGTTGTTTTAAAATCTCAAGGCCACTCGAGGAGTAGTAAGCTGAAAATGCGTGGCCACGCTCGGAAGGTATCTATAGTAGATAATTCTGGTCAGACAGTTACTCTCCAGATCGAGGAAACCACTCTTGATATGATCAAATGCAAGTACGACCTGCAAGACACCTTGCATTGAGTGGGAGATTGTTATAGGACAATAGAATTGGTGACGCACACTTGTCGCGAACAAGTGGGAGTTTGTTGGAGTAAGTGTCCTCAACAATAATGCGATCACATAATTGAATCTCAACTCGTCAAAATTAATCGGTAACGATTAGCTCAGTCGTATGACGGTGGTGATCAGTTGATCCCTTGAGGTCACACCTAAAGGACAATCCCCTCATCATGTACATTAATTAATTGTATAGCGATACAGATTAATTAATTACTTAAATTGAACTAAGTTTATATTGTAAGTGAGAATTATATCTTATTGTAATATGATTAAATAAGATTCATTTTTAGTAATTTAATTGTTATATTACTAAGAATGCATTATGTTTATGAAACATTTGAGATAAGCAAAATTGGTTGATTATAATTACAAATTATTGTAGATTATATTAACCAAATATGAGATGACCCATTTTATTTACATGTGATTATAAAATATGACTTAAAATGTTAAGTCTAATTTATTTGTTATGAAATTGTATTTAAATTCGTTAAATGCACATTTATAAACAAAGATTACATGTCACATGTCACATATGTGACAAATGACAAATGACAAAATGCAAAAATAAAATGTACACCCCTTTTACAATGGGTGCACCGGTTTTTGGTAGTGTATAAAGAGGGTGATTTTTGTGTATTATTCTATTTAGGATTTAGACATAATCATGAACAAAAACTATTACCAACACTCAACCTTTCTTGTTAAGAACAGTTGAAAGGAACAACACCCACCCATGTGGTGTGGGTGGCCGGTCCATGTGAGCCAAACAAGAGGACAAGTTTCCTCTTATAAAAACTCATATCATCTATTTTATTCATTCATGCAAATTCACTTATCTCTTTAATTTTTCTCCACCTTCTCACTAAAACTTAAGAAGTACTAAAACTTAAAGTTCATATTTCTAATAACATTATTAGTGTACTAATGAGAGGTTAATAGATTTATGTTAAGGGCTTCTACTTTTATATGCTAGTGTAGTTGATAGGATATATCGCACACCTATGCAAAGATAAATTTCCCTAGACACAAATAAATGTAGTACGAGGGGTCGAACACAAGGAGACGGGAATTTCGTTATGAAATGCTATGAATGGACTACTATCAAAGTCAGTTTTACGGTTTGGTTTAGTTTGGTGTTTAGCTAACTATGATGCAAATCAAATAATATTAAAAGCATCTAGGGGAGTCGGGTCACTCATGCAAATACGTAAATGCTCATGTTAAACATAGGAATTCTTAATATTGTTAATAGTTTAGGCTAAAGACACCCATCTCTCGATATTAGTGTCAACCTTAGGTCGAGTCCTAGAGAACTTTCGTTATAACTAGAGTCGTCCTACTACACATGTTTAGTCTAATCCGATTCCGTGCCTCTCGACTTGTAGAATGATTTAACAAATTTAATCAATGCAATTGGCCAAATAACAAAGATTAACAAAACAATACAAGCATGTGATAGGAACAATTTACCAATATTAGTTCATCCTTATTTTAACATTTACAACTTACTAATTATGCATGGCTTCCTTAATCCCTAGACAAACGAAACTACTCACTCATGTTGATTCTTAAACTAATAGTATTTGATATAATAAGCATGATGAATATAAAGTTATAAAGGAAAACAACTTGTTAATAAAATGTGATACACTAAGTGAATGAAACTAACAATTCTAATGTAGAAAACAATGAAACTATGATTAATTAATGTTACGATTAACTAAATGATTTGTAAGGTAAATGACGGAAATGAATACTAACATAAAACTAGAATTAGGATTACCGCAATAGAGAAATATAACTTGGAAATGAAGAACAAATAACCCAAATGCTTGAATGGAAAGATTTTATTACAACTTTGAAATGTAACCAAGTGTTTTAACAAAGTAATAACTAAATGTTTTACTAGATATGAAACTAAGAGAAACTTGTGCTTTAACTAAGGAAAATGTAGTGAAAAGATATGAGTAAGAATGTGAAAGATGTGTGTAAGGATGAGAAAAAAGATATCCCCAAGTGTCAAAGTCCCTCTCCTTTATATAGGGAGAGGGACTTGAAACGGTTGTGTTCACAGAAGCCACACCGCGATCGGGGAATGGGAACCCCGATCGGGGTTTCCTTAATCCGGGTATTTTTGCTTAATTGCTCCATTTAATGCTTAAGGAATCCTAAGCTATGTCTTTAAGCACCTTAATTTTCCGGTTACTTGCATAGTTTTGGGAGTCCTTGAGCATCCAAAGGAGCATCTTATGCTTGAGTTGTGGGCTCCTTGCTTTGGGCTTCATTTTTGGTTTCTCATTTGCATTTCGATCCATTTCACAAATCTTCATGCTTGGCTTGTATATCTTCATTCATGGTCCATCTTGTTTCCATTAGATTGTTGGACTTTGGTGCTTGCTAATTGTGTTAGGAAAAAGCCTCTAAATGCTTAGATTCCTACAAAACATAGCAAAAATGAGCAATGCACCTCGAAAACGTAATTAGCTCAAAAAAATATTAAACAAAGTATAATAATCATGCAAAATCGAGCTAAATTAGGGAGTAAAATCATATAAAAACTAGTCATATCAGTAGTAATTTAGTAGAGATTAAGAGGTTGTCTTGGGTGCTACTAATTGGAGAAATTCTACTTTGAAACTTAGAAGATCATCCTCATATTACTAGCTCAAGAACAATATTTGAAAGGAGTTCAAATATTGAGCCCATATTTTCATAATCAATGTAAGGAAATTGTTTCTTCTTATTCTTTTGTTATGTATGCATAAGATCTACTTAGATTAAGAATAAACTAATTATATGATGATATTAGAAATGTATAATATCGAGTTTAGGAAACATACACCTTAAACATATGTAGCCAAAAGGTTTCATCTTTAATCATTTTCGTATACATTTACCAAAGATAAGAAAAAAAAACTAATGACAATGCATGATCATGTGGAGAAGATAAAGAATAACAAATTTAACTTGACATATTAAAAAACGGATGAAAACAAACATACCTGGATGATCAGGAAAAGGAGAGAGAAGACGTACTATTGATGAATTTTTAGCGTTTTAGGAAATGTATGAAATTAGGGTAATTTGTGTGGTGATAAACAGGTGAAGTTGAAAGAATGAGAAGAGTTATGAAGGGTTAAGAATTCATTAAAAAAAATAGGCTATGAATCCATGTCATTGCTTACATGGTGCCAACTCATAAAAAATATTTCATATCATTGCTTATCTGATGCCAATAAAGCAGTCCACATAATAAACTTGACGGAGCATTAGGCGACTAAGTAAGTTTAGGTCACGTTTTATAGTTTATAATTGAGGCTAGAGGTATTAAAACGGAGGGATATAAAGTAGAAAGTGAAAAAACACGAGGTATACAAGAGAAAAACTCATTTGTTTATGTATGTATGTACATATAACTGGCGCTGCTAGAATATAAACTTAGGGGAGGTGAAAAAAATTTAAAGAGGAGGGCGAATTATTAATAACATAAGCCCACTCGAAAAATCGAAAAAATTTCGAAAAATTTAACTAAAAGTTTCAAAATTCTCATTTGGCAGGGAGGGCAAGCGGCCCTACCAGGCCCCCCGGATCCCCCACTCGATATATGAGTAAACACCACTAGATGGACCTCAACTATTACACAATATAGCTATAACAACCTCAACTTACATTGTGTGGCTTTAATAAGGACCTTAAATCATCTTTTTGACCATAATACCCTTGTGTATAGTTGTATACTTGTATAAGTACATACTTATTATTTTGTACTATCATAAATTCTCATTTAAGACAGTCACTATCCATCTTAAGTTTAACACGAGTCTAATACATATCAAATCACCCTACTTGTTGCCTAAACAATACCAATTTTTTTTGTCTTTACTACCATTATGTTATAATATTTAACCTCTCTTAAGCTTAAGACGGATAGTATCCGACAGGACTTATTGTAGTAGTATTAACTACGAAGTATATTTTAGGTTGATCAAACGTATTTATCATATTGAATATTTAATCAAATTGGCTAAATTTCGTGTTCATAAGTCAATAAAATCTTGATGATTAATTTCAAATTAAATTCCAAAATATTTATAAATCAGCTAAAAAAGTTAGTCTACATGAATTCGGAACTATACTTTACACAAAATCTTATCTTATATAAGATAATCTTACAATAATTTGTTATAAGACCATTACAATGCATAAAAAATGTGATCTTATTCTTCATACCAATTTAGACAATGCTAATACCACTTTTTAATTGGTACCCATTTTATAATGTTAATACCTGTTTTATCGTACTCCGTATATATTACATTTTTTTAGGACTCATCTAGTATCGTTTCATATCTATTTTATGACTTTTAGTTAATATATTACAGTACTTACTAGTCTCACAATTATTGTGAAACGATCATATAAAGTACTTGCTCACTATCTTACTACGTACTCCGTAATAGATATGTTAAATATTTGAATTTACAAATGAGAGACATAATTGAATTTGTTAGTTATAAAATAGTCTAGAACAAATTGTTTAAGGGTCATATATAGTTCCCTTAAGACGTGTATCCGTCTTAACATTAAAACAAGTCAATTATAAATGTATGATCTTACTTGAGCATATAAGACAAGTTAAATATTTTACTTTCATCGATGCATTCGGTTGTTGTACAGTCTTATTCTTACTACTTGACTCGTCTAAAATTCAAGATGAATACCCCCGTCTTAAATAAGAATCCGAGTTAAAATACACTTCATATACAGAAGCATATGAAACGTTATTTTCGTCAAAAACAATGTTTGGGGTCCTTAAAGCCACAGAATAATAATTCGGATCCTTAAAGCTACATTATATGATAGTTTGAGTCTTTTTTGTAGTGTTTACTCCTCCATATATATATATATATATATATTGAGTCCACCCTATATTTTTGAGTCCGTGAATTCAGGATACAATATCACAAGATATACTAAACAATATCACGGGTTATACTGTACAATATCACACCACTGAGCAACTTTTTTGCGCACTACTACTAAATTTTTTTTCTCATACTTTTTTTCACACCAATTGATTCCACTACCGAAACTCTGACAAACACCATCATTCTCTCGCCAGCAAGTCACTATTATCGGCGTTTCACCGGAGTTTATTGCATAGAGCTTCTTTTATCATATTTTCTGTGTACTTAGCATCTTGGCCTTTGTGATTCTATTTCATAGGCGATGACGAGACCCCTTATTTAACGATGACAGCGACATATTTTATTGTGATAGGTTGTGGTGCGTGGTAGTGTGATATCCGAGGAGTAATGTGTATGGGTGAGGGAATATAGAGATTGAAAAGAAAACACGGGATAAATGGGTGACGACGATGGTGGATAATTGTTTGCTTACGTCATCTAAGTACTTGGGTATGTCGCTAGTAATGGTGCGTAAGTGGTCGTCGTCGACGACGAGTAAAATGACATACAATCTTTTAACCCTTTTGTGCTGTTTTTTTATTTGTGATATTGTTTAGTATAACCAATGATATTGTTCCGTACATTACGTGATATTGTTTCCTGGACTCACGGACTCAAATATTTAGGTGGACTCACCGGATTCCACCTCTATATATATATATGTATATATATATATATATATATATAGAATCAGGATCCTTTGCGAACCTATTATTCAATGCGAATCGTACAAACCAACTTAAATTCTATTTCTTAAGGGTTATTAAACAAACCCCACATATCACCATATCACCATATCTCTCATCCCTTATATTCATCCGCTAGATACTACTACTGCCCTAGATCACCGACGACGGTGACGGCGACTGGCCGACGACGACAAGGGAGGCTAGCCGGCGACGGCGACGGAGATTGGACGGCGACGGCGATTGAGTGTTTCACGCGCACTACCAGCGGCCACCAATCTTCTTTGTCTTCCCCTTAAACCTTAGCCACCAATCTCCAACAACCACATGACGGTGTCTCATCGAAACTCCGTTCATCCCTCTGACGACTACGGCTCACCATAACACTGGCGACTGCGAGAAGCTCAGGCATTCCGCCTGCCTTTCTCCGTACACGATCGTCCCAAACACAAATGACGCCGGTGAAAGATCTGTGACCACCCCAGATTCCGATGATATAGGCAGACCTCACCCTATCTCCATCAAATACCTAAACGGCGTCGAAAATGTTGGCATAGTGAAGATTTTCGTGTGGCCTATGATTTTGTTGGCGCCGTCTGATGTTGCCACTCTCGTCAAACAATGATTCTGATGATGTCCTAGATGTCGCCTCACCTAAAACGACTACCTCGGCACACCACGGTCAATCAATCGACTCCAATCCTCATTTTCCTTTTTTTTTTTTTTTTGTGATTTTAGTATGTAGATCTACAGCAAATCAAAAGGAATTTCAAAAATATGAGTATGATGGGGTTTAAATCGGATAATTTCGCATCTAATGACGTTTTTAACGGCCAGAAATGATGCACTTTGCTTCAATGGTGGTTGCTGAGAGGCGGCTATGACAGTGGTACTGCGAGGCGAGGTTTGTGGCTAGGTTGGTGGAGGTGATGGTGGTCGTAGGTAGAATGGTCGATGGTGGTAGGTGGTGGTGGTGACTTGTGTAGTAGTAATCGGCGGCGGCGGCAGTAATTATGGTGGGGCTGGTGGTGGGGGGTTACAGTAACGTGGTTCGTGGATAAGCTAGCAATGGATACATCTCGTACTATTACTAGATACATTTGGGAATACTACTAGAGGCATCTACGGTAGATGTATCTAGTAGTATTTCTAAATGTATCTAGTAGTAGTAATAAGTATATCTAGCTAGTTCGTACGGTTCGCACCGTAACATAGTTCGCACAGGATCCCGCCCCTATATATATATATATATATATATATATATATATATATATATATAGGGGCGGGATCCCGTGCGAACTAGAGTTCGGTGCGAACTAGAGTTCGGTGCGAACTGTACGAACTAAATTCTAACCCTTAATCTCACGCACACCTTATCAACTACAAAGGCCACAAATTTAACCTTTATTATGTACCCCCACACCAGACCACCTTCCACTCACCTCTCTCATTACCAATACTCACCTGCCATCGTCGCCGCCGCCGGAGAAATCAAACTACCGGCGCATCTCTTTTATTGTGATAATTTTACTGTTATTCGTTTCGTTTAAAAGTTTGAGCAATTAGTAACATTGTTACTGTAACATCGTTTACTCATTAAAGTAACAACGATACATTACCAATGTTACTGTAACATCATTAAGTCATCAAAGTAGCACGTAGATGTTCTAATTTTAATTCATTACAACTACAAAATGTAAGTGTATAAAGATAAATCCAGTTACTTATTATATATCTGCTAACATGTTTCGAAATAACACATTACATTAATGTGAAAAGTTTACACGTATACATCATAATCACACAAAATGTTAAAAATCTCTACAAGCATTTGAACTTCAATAATGTTGTCTTCTTCACACCTTTCTTAATGAGCGATTTGTCGGTGTCTTACGCTGTTTGTATATAATGTCTCTTTAGCGACTTTTTTATTGTGCTGGTTGATTTCTCAAACGTTCTTCAATTTCCTGACATTCAAAATAAGACATTGGACCATTAATAATTATAACATATACGAAAGACGATGTTCATCATTGGTGATCAACATCATTTCTGAGTTTATAACACTGTTACACCGTCATATTTAATTTGGTAAAATCATACACCATCATATATACAATGTTGTACAATATTTCAATTTCAGTTCAGTATTTCAAATTCAATTCACATGTTACTGTATTAGTTTTACAGTAACAATATTATAGTAATAATGTTACACTGCATGTCGAGTATATTTACAGCGTTTAGCTTAACTAATCGTCGCTGCATACCTCAAATTTTCCTAAAAACAATTCTAGTTATGAACTTCACAATATCATAACCTTAACTTTTTGTCAAACATTATGAACACATACATAAATCCGAAATCGAACAATATGAACATGAGATTATATCGGTGATACTGTAACATCATTCATTAAAGTAACAATAATGCAGTAAGTTAGTTACCGTAACATCATTGATTCATCAAAGTGACACGAAAACAATAAAAAAAGTTTTAATTCTAAGTCATTTCATCAACAAGAGACAAGTGAATACAGACCCATTCAGGGGCTTCTGATATGCTAACATGTTTGGCAACAACACACCACAATAATGTGAAAAGTTTAAAAAAATTATACATCATTATCATTCATCAAAATCCTACAACAATGTCAACAAGCTCATCTAGCATTTCAGCTTCAATAACACTTCCTTGTTCACGCTTATCTTCATGATTTATTAGGCAGTGTCTCACTCTGTTTTGCATATACTTTCACCTTGCGTGCCATTTTTTTTTGTTGGTTTCAAACCTTCATCCTTCAATTTTCTGACATCAAAACAAAACATTGACCATTAATAACTAAAACATATGTGAAAGTCGTTGTGGTTCATCACTGACGAGCTTATTTTACGGTGTCGTTAAATCCGCAAATTAGCTAAATCAAATAACAATTTATAAAGCCAAATCTAGACTCAAACCAACCTAATTAAAGGGTAGTAAGGGTAAGACAAGGATCGAACCCAAGGGAAGGCGATGAATGCTAAAAATCTAATCTAGACTCTTGCTAAAAACCGATTAAACAAATTTATTAATCTAACCACAATTTAAAACACTAATTGAAACAAAGACTAGAATTACTTACAAACTATGATATTCACAATGGAAAACATGTAGGAAAAACACAAATGGAGAAAGTTTTTCATGAGAATTGATTATCAAGTCTAAGATTACTAACAACAACTAAATACTCAAAGATTCAAATATTGAGAAATAACTTAGTGCAATTATCCCAAGTTCCCCCACAATTAACAAAGTAAAGACCTTTCCTTCCTTCCTTTCTCTAATTATCTACTACAAACTTCTAAAAACTAGCCACCAATGAATTAAACCATCCATAAATGACTCAATACAACTAAACCCATACTTATTAAAACATAAGTATAAATAAAGATGCAAGCTTTAAGCACAAACCAAAGAAGCATGCTAGAATCATGTAATAAAACATTAAACCATGTCATAAATACACAATAATCCAAATTCCACTCAAAAGATTCCAACTTTTAAACCAAAGTTACAATCTTTCAAGTTGCTTCAACAATTATCAAGACAAATCAACCAAATTCATCAAGACAAAGCAATTTAATCAAACAAACAATTACTAAGATGGTTAGTCTTAACAACAATTCATTCGACTATGAAATTCAAACATAGGAAAATGGAATTAAATAGAGAAGGAAAGATTAAAAAGGCCTTACAATGCTAAAAGGGAAGAACTTGTTCAAATTACACTAAGCAAAAGAGGATTAGCTACCCATAGTCTTCATAATACACCCAATTTCTAAATAATAACCAATTACAAGAGCCAAACTTGAAGAACAAAGTAGAGAAAATGCTAAGGAAAATATAATGTTGTATATTGAATGCTTTTTTTATTTCTCTTTCTTCAGATTTCTTCTTTTATACCCTTGGTCCGCAAACCTAGGGGCCTTGAAAGGTGGGCTTCCAAAAGACAAGACGAGAAAATGAGAAAAACCCGTGCTGAGAGATGACGCAGGCTGCGTCCTACGACGCAGGCTGCGTCGTTCTGACGCCGGCTGCGTCCTAAGACGCAGGCTGCGTCGAGCACTGCCGGATTTTTGCCTTGTTTTCCTTCTTGACTTTCGTTGACCCCATGGATATTGACCCCGCCTTGACTTCCATTGACCCATTGGGCTTGGTCTTCATACCTTGATGATTCATTGCTAGCCCATTCAAAATTTCCGGGTTTTGGGTCTCGGGTTTTCGGGTTTGACTTTTATTGACTTTACGGAATTTAACTCTCAAAATTGACTTAAAGTACTAAATACTATCATTATTACAAAAACTAAAATTAACATAAAATAAAACTAATGACCCGTAAAAAGTATAGCGAAAGACTCTAAAAAATACTACTAGACACGACAATATTTGACGTTGTCAAACACCCCCACACTTGGACTTTTACTCGTCCCGAGTAAACTCGAGATTAGCACAAATGACACGAGCCCAACAAAGTGTGTGTGGAAGTATTGACCTCTCTTCCCTCACTACACCCTTCTTATACTCCCTCTTAAGCAATCCACCAATGACAAAAACAGAACAAAAAGACTCAATTCTTGTGACACTCTTTTCTCACTCCCCCTCCTTATATCATCCCTCAAGACTAAAGACACGACATGCCACCTACTCCGACTCAAATCAACTCCTCCCTCCTTATAGCTCCAAATAAAGTAGTATGACCATCTTTGCCTTATCCCAAGGCATAGCAAGATGGTCTTTCTCAACAACCTCCATACAAATCCACTCCTTATATCACCCCCTTATTACTCCACAAATGCAAATCATGGTTACTTGGTTGGCCCCAAACTTCACAATTTGCACAACCAAGCGACCACCAAAACAAATCCACCAATTTGAAACAAAAATTTGTGACTCAAAAAAAAAAAAAAAAAATGGGATCCTAAGCTAGCCTCCTTCCAAATTTCCTCCTTATCACTCCCTTCTTATTCCTCCAAAAATTCTCATCATAGGAAGAATTATGCTCAAATTTTTTTTTTCATTTTTTTCATTTTTTCTTGAAAATCCCTCATTTTGCCTAAGGTGCCCTTTCGGGTTTTCACCTTAGCTTTTCCTTTCCTCTCATTGGTGGCTCGCAACTCGATTCTTCATTTTGCCCGGAATGCCCTTTCGGGTTTTCATTCCGGCCTCGGCCACCTTCCCAATCTTGCCTAGGTGCCCACCCTTGTGGGTTTTCACCTAGCCGGGATTTTCAATTTTTTTTTTTTTTTTTCTTTTCTTCTTTTTTTTTCTTTTTTTTCTTTTTCTTCAAAATAAAGACATAAAAAAAAATTACAATGCATCAAAAACAAACTAACTATGTACAATCTTCTCCCCCACACTTAGAATATACAATGTCCTCATTGTAGGAGAGAAAAATAATGTTACCTCATCAATTGTCGAAAGGAGAAGACCCCGAGGCACCTCCTCGGTTTCTCCTCCTATCCCTTTATTCTCTAATCCGCCTTCTTCGCTCCATGCCTTCATCAAGGGTTGCTTGGGTGTAAGGAAAGGGGTAGCCCGGGTTTTGTTGCATGGACATCCCAAAGAGAGAGCTAGCTAAGCCATAGACGTCCTCATGTGCCACCGCATCCTCATAGGAGTCTTGAAGATAGCTGTGGTGGCGCTCATTTTGAACTTTAAAGTGGCTCGTAGCTTGCTCCCTCCAAGCATTTTGGGTGGCCCACATTTCATTTTGTTCCCGCCATCTTTTATCTTGTTGCTCTCTCCATAGGCGGGCTTCCTCTTGCCCGTCTAACATCCTCCTCCATTCCTCACTTTGAGCCCTCTCGGCCTCCGCTCTCAATCTCTCCCTCTCCTCCACAACATTGTGTCAATCATCCAAAGTCTCAAGCCTACCTCCTTGAAGTTGTTGCCAAGTGTTTGAGGCATCCACCCTCCCACTAATGTGTGCCAAGACGTCGTTGGTGCTAGCAAAATAGTTAGCCATTTGTTGTTGCCATGGCTCCACGGTTGTGCTAGAACGACCCTCCGCATCAAACATGGGGGTGTCGGTATCATGGTGGCTTTGGAATGGTGATTGGAAATGAAATGGTGGTGGTTGTTGTTGTTGTTGTTGTTGTTCAAAATTGGTGGTTTGGGAAGGTCCTTGCTCAATTGCAAGGATCTCAATCTCCTCTCTCAAATGCTCACTTCCCTCACCACCTTCTCTCCTTACCCTCTTTTGCCTCAAAGGCACTTCTTCTACCTCCTCCTCCTCCTCCGCACTACTTACCCCCAAACTTTCCTCCCTAGGACAAACAAAATCCCACGCCGCGGGTCCTCTAGGTAAAGGGTTGTTTTGAGGTCTAGGCAACTTCATGTAGCTTAGCCCGTCACTTCCCAACCAAAACCCTTTTAAGGGTTGCTCCTTGCTAGTCTTCAACATATGCACTTCCTCTAGCCCAAGACGGTTGTACCTCGTCAACCCCCTACAAATGTTCACCGCTTGATCATTA
Organism: Heliosperma pusillum; assembly: GCA_022085475.1. Taxonomy (NCBI): domain Eukaryota; kingdom Viridiplantae; phylum Streptophyta; class Magnoliopsida; order Caryophyllales; family Caryophyllaceae; genus Heliosperma; species Heliosperma pusillum. The sequence goes on along the minus strand of JAIUZE010025739.1, from coordinate 2,233 downwards.
CCGATGCCCCCCTCATAATGCCTTACCAAGAAAGAAATCACCCCCCCACAATGGATGCTTGCCCTTGCCGATTTTTTCCTATGCTTGATGCAAGCTCTCAAAAACAAATCGGCCCAATCCGGGATCCCTACCCCCTCCGGAAGCATAGTCCACAAACATAGCCGGATCTTCTCCGGCACTTTGGTGGGTTCTCCCGCGGAGGTGAAAATGGTGGTAAGGAACCTAGTAATTAGGCGGAGTACGGGGTGGGTGATGGCTGACAGTTTGGCATCCTTAGACGGGCCATGGTCATCGGCAATGTTATCCCACATCTGGTGCATTTTGCCCCTTGGGCATCTAATGTCTACCGGGTGCTTGGTGATTTTTAGGATTTGACGGATTTCGGAAGTTGGGGCTTCATGCCAAGTTTGGTTCAATCGGAATCGGTAGGCTTTCTCCTCACCTTCGGGCACATCCAACTCTGACAAGGTTGCTAGAAACTCGTATGCAAAACTCCTATAGGTGTAATCCCAGGAGTTTGGCTCGAGATAATCCTCTAGCCCTACTTTAGCTAGCATGTCCCTTGTCAATTTGAACATGCCTAAGGCATGGAGGGTGGTTGGGCAAAAGAATTTAGTTGCTACAAGAGGGTGAGTGGATATTTGATCCCAAATTTTCTTATACTGAGCTTGCATCCTCTCATAGCCCATAAACACCGCTTCTACCTCGGTGTCGGGCTCACTCACCGCGACCCTCTTATTTTTCCCTTTGCCAAACAACTTAGAGATCTTTGGTGCCATATCTGCAAAATGTAACAAACAACACACTACAACAATAACAAGCAATCACTCGAAAGGTTTTTCACTCAAGCAATTCAACAAACACTTGGTGTGCAACAATTCTACACCTCAAAAAGCTAGTGTTTGTTGAATTTCTTTACCTTACTCAGAAAACTTTATCCAATCCTAACTACACAATCAAGCAAGGGGAAAGGGGAACTCAACCTAAGACTAGAGCTAGCCTAATTCGAGCAAAAACTTGAAGATTGATGAAAAAGTCGAGTATGAAGTTATACCTTTGCTTTTCCACAAGATTCAAGTTCCTTGATGATTAGAAATAGGTAGGAATTCGACAATTAGCCTTAAAAACCCAGCAAAAGACCCGAAAAACGAATTTTAGGGAAAAAATCTAGGGTTGTTTAAGACGGATTTTCTGAGTTTTAGGGTGAGTGAGATTGATTTTGGGGTTATTGAGTGTAGAATAATGATTAGGGAGAAGATTGGGATTGATTTGATGAAGGTTTTGGAATATTTGAGTGAGAAAGATGGATTTTTGAGGGATTGGGGGTTGGGTTTGGTGTGGTTGTCGTGAAAAGCAAAGAAGAAGATGAGGTTTTGTTTTATGAAGAACACGGGCAAAGGCTGAAGAATAAAACGAAATCTGCGCTCGACGCAGGCTGCGTCATCACCACGCAGGCTGCGTCATCACGACGCAGGCTGCGTCCTACGACGCAGGCTGCGTCCTTCACTGCCGGATGGTTCTTTCTTTTTCACTTAGCAAAATTTTTGCTAAGTGATCCAAACACCTCCATACTTGCAAATTCACTTCAATGGTCCATAATAACCTCCAATATCTAAATTCCATCGATTCCCGAACTTTTTATCCGTGGCACGCATCCCGAGGCCGCCAAAAACTCGCAAAACTTCACAAAACCGTTAGTAACTTCAAAAAAATTTGTTTGATGCAATGTCTAACTAACTCAAAACAACTTAAATGCTAAGATTTAACAAAGAAACTTCAAAGAAATATTCACAAGGATAGATTATGTACAATGTTTTGCCGTTTATTTAGAGTCGATGGCTCGACTTAGCTATTTCAAGCTTTTCAACTTTGATAAATGGCGTCTTCAAGCAAGACCTCCTCTTCCCCTTCCCGGGCACATCCTTGGAAGTATTGCTTGAGACGGTGGCCATTCACTTTGAGGAGCTTTCCATCCCCGGGCCCCTCCACTTCAATAGCCCCATGAGTAAACACTTTCTTGACGGTGTAAGGTCCAAACCATCTTGACCTCAACTTGCTCGGAAAGAGCTTAAACCGGTTTTGGAACACAAGAACTTTATCACCTTCCTTGAAAACTCTACGGTTTATCATCCCATCATGCCATCTTCTTGTTTTCTCTTTGTAGATGGAAGAGTTCTCATAAGCATCTTGGCGAATTTCTTCAAGTTCTTTTAATTGAAGCTTTCGGTGCATA